>CM076455.1:24197466-24488181 GCA_038419695.1 Scomberomorus guttatus
ACTCAATTTTCAGCACTTATACTTGGCCGCAATAAACATTCCTTTGTTCTCATGTTTACAGACTAGAATTCATCATCGGGGGAAGCACTTGGTATTGTTACCAGTGAGCAATGTGTGAAGCATCATTAAGGTATCAACATGAGAGCCGTTGCAGCTGCTATTAGACTCTGTAGGTGGAAAGAAAACAGGTTATCTTACAATTGAGTTGAGGAGATTCATAGTTTGGGCACATCCCTCCTGCACATTGGTATTCGACAACGTTAGGGTTTATTTGACGTGATGTACTTTAATTTCTGAAGAGGTAACTGATTTCTGCCCTCTGGTTAGGGTGCTGGATCAACCAGCTATAGTGGGATTAAGTATCTTGCTCAAGGACATTTCAGTAAGCCAGGCCTTTTGCTAAAGAAGATGATCTCACTAACCACTAGAGCAACCTGCAGCCCGATTTGATAAATGGAACGAACAATTAATATCTGGATAGAAAGCACTGAGAGCTCTTCTGTGGGGGTACCCGAGTACAACAAAAACACAATATAGTCACAGATCAGTCACCCAGTATAATGAGAGGCAGCCAGAGAGATGAGTGGGCTCAGGCAAAGTCTCACATTCAGCTTTATCATGTTCTGCCCTCTTTCACACTTCCAGCCTTTCTATTGTTTCAAATTGCATGCTGTCAAACAAAACTGATTAATATTATTATGATTTATTCAGGAAATCTCATTGAGATCAAGATCTCTTTTTTTTTTTTACATTATTCTGCAGTTGATTCCAGTGGTAAGGTGCATATAGTACCAGAAATCAGTCTTCCGCAGTTTAGAGTTTGAATAAGGAACTGTTAATGCCAATTTGGTTTCATAGTTATTAGCTCTGAGCTCAACTAAGGATGTTTCATTTCTCAGTAACTTAGCAAGGCCTCATAAATGAAGACACAGGTATGCTGGTGCTTTCTAGATTTCATATAACTCACAGTGGTGAGTGCAATAGCTGTCTGCTGTAATGAATGGAATGGTGCTGTGGTAGATAGCATCCAGAGGTTTAAAGGTGGTGGCAGCAGCATGAGCATACAGGATATCTCCATAATCCAACGTAGACAGTATGGTAGATTGTATAATGTGCTTTCTGCTTTGAAAAGAGAAACAAGCCTTGTACAAGAATCCAATTTGATTTTTTAGTTTTTGAGCAAGATGTTCAACATGAGTCCTAAGTATTTACCGTGCTGTATTGTGTCAATAAGTCATATACAAGGGGATTAAATGGTTGCAACAGTATTAAAAGACTCGTGATCTCAGTACAACCCAGATTGATATGATCAGTTTTGAACAAGTGTGATATGAACAAAAATATACATTAAAAATAAATCCATGTAGTGAAACTACATGGATGAAAGGTGAAGGTGAAACTCAGACATGTGTGTTGTCAGAGACTATTAGCTGTTCACAGACTCACTTTATGTTCCCATACTTTTACTCTACAACTTTAAAAACCAAATATTCTTATCTGACACCTCATACAAATACATTCATAGATACTGTATTTCTTATCTATGTTTTTGTTATCTTGCTACTATCCTCATGAAGTGAAAAATATTTTTTCACATTAAAGAAGAATAAGCATCTTCTCTTAAATTGATTTGTATATAGGAGGTCATGTTTAGGTAAAACAATTACTGAGCATATTCTTATAATAATATATGTAATAATATAACGATTTATTAACGATTTATCCTGCTGTTGTTCTTTTTTCAGGTAATCAAAGGGTCCCTTCATGTTCTCCTGCTTTAGTTTTATCAAAGTGTGTTTTGGACTGATGAATAAGTGGAGTGTGAGTATGGTAGCCTTGTTATTTAGTCTGTTTCTTTAAAGGATCCTCTTGTATTTATTTGTATATTTATCTTGTATATGACTGAGTATTTTGAATTTCTTTACAAATGTAATTGTAAAGTTGTATTTTTTATATGGTAGCTCTGGATTATTTGTAGGCTATTTCTTCTTAGGTCAGCCTTTGCTTTTATTCATTTTTATTATTTAAATCAATCTTTATTTGTATTTCTTGTATAGGCTATAATATATTTTTAATATTAATTGCTAAACTGTAAGTATTGGATTATGTATGTATGTATATGTATATGTTATCCATTTTTTTCTTACTGGGACTGGACCTGAACTTTGGTGTAGAGCCTTTTGTATTCTACAGCAGCCACCATTGCTCTTGCAATGCGTTTTCATCACCATTTCAAAGGGAATCAATCGGATGCGACATAAATTAACCAGCAATAACTTTAACTAATCCATCAAAGATAAAAGGCTTCCTGAACATCCATTTACACCAAACATATCAGTACATGTATTGTAAAATTACTACAATCAATCAATCAGCTGAAGTGGAATTCTGTTTTAGCTCTCCAGTGGCTTTGCTATTTAGACCTAAATGGAGAATCTTTTCGTTTTCTCCCCACGCCTCATCTCCTCCAACTAATTCCCTGTCAGGAAATCAGCCATTGTGACTGAAAGAAAATGGATAAGATAGAGGCCCTGCTGTGACTAATACTTTTAAGGAGAATACAATTCATTGGTGGTGCTGTGCTCAAGCATTGTACTGCTCTCTTGTGGTGATGTGTGGAACTGATTATTGTGCTTTTATCACTGCTACCACATCCAATATTTCATTGAGAAGTCTAATCACACACAGAAAGGTGGTTTGTGTGGCTAGAGAGACTGAACTGTGACCACAATGTCTCAGGTTTATTTGGGAAAACTAATGTTGACATGTGAAAACTAATGTTAATGTGAAACGGTGACGTTCATGCTTTAAAAGGTTACCTGCACACACACTCACATGACAAATTTAACTCGAATGGCCACTTAGCAGGTCGGTTGGATCAGCTGACAGC
The DNA here is from genome assembly GCA_038419695.1 of Scomberomorus guttatus. NCBI lineage: Eukaryota > Metazoa > Chordata > Actinopteri > Scombriformes > Scombridae > Scomberomorus > Scomberomorus guttatus. The sequence continues at coordinate 24,200,357 of CM076455.1, forward strand.
TCAAATGTCTTGTTCAAAGACACTCCAGCAGTACATACTGACAGAAGAGATGTACCTTGTCTATTTTTCAGATTTTACAAATGTTTACTTGTTAACCATAAAACTGTTTTTAAGTAGGGCCAATTCTTAGTCAAAGCTAATAAATATTAACCTATACACAATATCATAACATGGATCAAATTATGATATTTTGGCATTTACTGTAATGAACTAAAAGGTTGACCAATGAAGGGTGATATCTTATGAATCATTTTGTTGTTTGTAAATCCTTTAATGAGGCATGAATGAAAGGGGGAAGAGAAAGTCTGTGGACATGATTTCAGGGTGCGGCACAGCTTGTAATGTATTGTATTATTTGTATTATTACATTTGCACATTTTAAAACTCAGCAGTTCTTTTCACTTAGAATGTATTTTTACTAAGTTTACTGTATTTATTTTTTTAATTGTAAACTTGATTTATATGTCCACACCTTTCTTTTGTGGTAGTTGTGTTTTTCTCTTACTTTGTTTAGATACTTGTGTTTTTCTCTTACCTTCTATTTTTTGATTGTTATGCACCACAACACCAAGGCAAATTTCTTGTATGTACAAAGCTGCTTGGCAATAAACCTGTTTCTAATTTCTTGTCAGATAGACAAAATAACACAAAACACTTGACTATGCATGTCTCACTCTTATGAGACACCATCATTTTTGTTGAGACTGTCCTGCTGGAGTAATGTTAACTTAGTCTATGGGTATGAACATAGACTGTATATAACGAGTCTACGGGTATAAAGGGGGTGTGTCTGGGTTAGAACCAACTCCAAAATACAGATCACGTGTTGGCCAGAGTTTTTGCTGTCGAGAAACACCGCCCTCCCGCGGCGTACGGGAGTATGGCAAAAATAACAGCACCTCAGGATGAAACCATTCACTTGACAACGCAGAGATGCAATCACGGATTACCAACACTACAGTGGAAAATGTAACTAAAGCCTTAATACGTTGAATAAATACAATCGTAACTTCACCAACCACAAATACTGATACGCACCTCTTCTTTTAACATTTCTTCTGATATGTATGTGGATTGTTTTGTCACCCGTGAAGAGGGAGGGAGTGGTGCGGTCCAATAGTATTGAAGGCAAAGCTGAAAAAACGGTTTGTTTTCACCGAGAGGAAGAAGCGCTGCGGACATTTACCGCCGCAGCACCGATTTTTAAAAAACGGTTGTAACAGTTGTTTTATATCTGGTTGCCTCTCACATACAGCGGCTTTCTTAGCTCGCCATGGCTCTGTGCGGGGGTGTTGGAGCCATGGCTTTGCCCAGCGAGCTTATCGTCCATATATTCTCCTTTCTGTCCGACCGAGACAAGCTCCGGGCCTCGGCTGTATGCTCCCGGTGGAGGGAGTGTCTCTTCTACCCCGCTCTGTGGACTGAGCTGAAACTGCGGATAGGTGGTGGTTGTAACAACGGCTCCGGCTCCTCCGAGGAGACCTCGAGACTGGAGTTCCTGATGCGGAAATTCGGTTCTTTCGTGCGGGAGCTGCAGCTGGAACTCGCCCCCGTTGAGGGTTATCTCAACCCGCTGAACAACGACCCGTCCTCCCCACGGATGGACCAGCCCCCCGGTGCCGACAGCGACCCGCAGCTCTCCGAGCGATGGAGAGACGCCATGGCCACCTACTTGGACCAGGTGCTGTGTGTGTTCACCAGCATTCGCAACAACAGGTAACGCTGAAATTCGGTCTAAAAAATGTCCATCTGTGTGTGTTTTTATTCAATTGAAGAAATGTGAATGACGCTATTTGTGCGTAGATGTGAGCTAGCTTAGGTAGCTATAAACAAACCCTGACATTAGGAGTTACGTAATGATGTCTCTGCGGCTGAGCCAACGTTATCCTTACATCTCTCAAGTCGTTGGTAATAGTAATATTCCTCTACTTATTTTTACATTTTGATAGCCATCAAATAATGGTGTACAACGTGTGCTTCAGTGTCAATGCAAGTCAAACGCTTGTCTGCGTTTCTTTTGTTGCCAGGCCTTTTTTTGTGATACATTGGTCTCTTCATACCAGCAGATACAATGCAGCACTGGTGGTGGCTAGAGAAGGCTTTGTTGGCTGTGACTTGCTGATATCAGCGCTGACACACACACATATACAGTGTATGTGTAGGTTATATATATTTAGCTGTGTTATGTCAATGCTTGCTGTATGATACAATCACCTATGTGCTGCATCTAAAAAATAAAAAATGTCCACATCGCTCATTTCTGCTGTGAAGCAGTTGCTATTCTGTAAAATCTTTTTGAACGTTAAGATTTCTGTGCAGAAAGCTTCTCCCACATTCTCTATTATTCTCTACAGTGCTTTGAAGTATTGAAATAGCGCCCATCCAGAGCTGTGCAGTTCATGTCTTAGTTCTGCTGAGGGGGCTGAAAGCTCAGCTGTTGTTTTGGGTTCTTCACATTAAGCAGTTTTCCAAAATTTTTCTGTGTCAAAAGCCTACTGACGAATCTAACAAGTGTCTCAGTTCCATACTGAAGACTAACACAGTTTTGAATATGTTGTGCATTAACGCTGGAAAGGTGACACAATTGGGTACACTCAGATGTCAGTGTGGTCACTTAATTTTTTTTTTTTTTTTTTTTTTTTTTACATGGAGGGTTGCAAACTGCTGTCATTTTTTTATTGGATGATGATGGCAGAGCTTCAGAAATATCTCTGATAACACAAACTAAAATATTTTATCCTTGCCAAGGTTGCATTAGTTGGTGTGTGAATTGTATCATTTCCTGTCAGTACAAAACAATAAAGTACGATAATTTCTTGTATACTACGGATGCAATGAAGATTAGTATTTAGTACATTCTGTATTGTACATTGTAGTGTTGAACTGGGACACAGATCTAGTCTGTAATGGACCTCAAGCAGGGATTACTGCAGGCACTGTACAGTTTTTCAGTTCCAGCCTGCCATAAACAAACTAGCATTAAAAAATGATGATGACAGGGCAAGTGATTACTTTAAGCATTATGTCATAATCAAATATGCTATACTCAGATTATCCTGTCATTTTTGATTTCATTAAGATACAGTGTCTTACAACAATCAACAATTTAACAGTCACAGATCGAGGAAAAATCACTTTACAACTGTCATCTCAAACTTCAGCTCTCACATTATCAGGTAATTGAAAAGTCAGTTTTTCATTTAGCTTGTACATTTTTACTGGTACATGTTCAAAATATTGAGAATAGATAACTCTGTTACTTAATTAGCGGTTTTGCACACTAAGTAGCTGCATGTGAGACTTGTTGGTTGCACTGCAGAGGCATTTTGTAAAGCTTAGCTCTCAGCTGGTTTACAGGAAATGGGCTACATCAAATGTAATGTGCACTGTACCTAGTAGGCAGGCTTGTTTCATATGTGGCATGCTTGTGGGTGATAATCTTTGCTCACAACTTATATTGCTGATCTCCCAAACATCACTATTGTCAGAACATCTGTTTGGCAGCCTGTTTGGAAGAAGGCAGTAGTGTCCATTGTGACCTCTGTGCCTACCTTAACTGCTTTTCAAAGCATCAACTGTTGGCAAATGCACGGCTGCTTGATTGCTGCCAATTGTTCATCTATTTTGGGTACCAGGATATAGCAGGCTCGAGACAGCAGAGCAGCCAAATGCAGGGCAGCCATAATTCTGTGCATGACAGAAGGAAAAACTCAGCAATATACAGAACCAAGGCTAGTGGAGATGGCACAAAATGGCTACAATTAATTAATTTATTTGTTTTGATTGGAAGTGGTTAGTATAGCTGCTGTTCCTTTTATTGAAAGTTCACAGACATCCTTAATTTCTTATGTGTGATAGAACCAGATACACAACTTACAGCTATAATAACTTGAACAAATGTTGACACAGCAAAGAGATGACAAAGCAAGTATCCTCTTAAGACTTTTTATAAGGTGTGTTAAAGGAGTAGGTTTGGCTCAACTTCAGTCAGTTAAGAATACTAACAAAAATGTAGTGGGCTTTGATCCTTTTGTCTTTTTATGTAATTTAATTAATGACCACCAACTCATGCAGATGTTTTCCCATTTTGAATTTTTAATAAAACAACTCACTATGTCCACTGCAGATCTCAAATATTACTTAGTATTTGCCGCTGTTCATATAACCATTCACTAAGGTTTCAAGTAGGATTTGCACATAAGAGAAAAACAACTCCTCTGTTTCTAATATCTGTTGAATTCCTTGCTTACTTGGATACATGTTTGTGTTTTCGTTTTCATTGATTGATCTAGCATTGAATGCTTTTGCTTACTTTCCGTCTTTTTCTCTTTCACTCCTTAGGAACCTGCAGAAGTTGAGCCTGTATGGAGACACCTGTATTCTCCAGCAAGAGGGACTATTGGACAGCTCCAACCTGCACCAGATTCACCAGGGGGACAAAAAGATCAATGAGTAAGCATGAGAGTAGCAGCATATGTCATTTCCTGTGGAATGTCAGAAATAGTTGGATTCAGTAGTTGTTTCTTGCACTGTAAATAAAGCACATTTTATATAGCACTGCAACAGGATATTATATTGGTAATGGATTGGTCGCAGAGCATGATTGGATAAAATCATATTTATTATCTGCTGCAATTGATATTCAGAGGCTGTTTATGTGGGAGTGGGAGAGTATTACAAAATGGCTGTGTTGGCACCTGTGTTTGGAATTGGAAACGGTGTGTGTTGTTTGATGGTGTCTCACAATGATAATTAAGTTAATATATAGGCAGATGTTCATACAACAGTTTATCTTTGTACTCAGTCTCTCCTGCATCACCACAGCACACAGCATGTCCACCTCCCCTTTCTGTCAACAAACTGATGGTGTAACGTAGCTTAGACTACCATGGAGGAGTTGTTTAGAGACACAGATGATGTTAAAAATATTCCAGTACATCAACTTCTACCAACATGTTGGGTTTGTCCCTAGTGGGACATTTTGTAAAACTGCCGTCAAATCTGAAAGTTCTTTTCATGGCAGTTGTTTTCTCTCAAAGCGTTCTCCTCCTCCCATCCCCCAGTAACACAATTGGCTTCTCAAACAAACTCTGCTGCAGAGAAGTAGATTCATGAGTTAATGTGTAAGCATTAAGCTGAATTAAACATTAGCTGTTTGGCCAACAGTAGCTAATGAAAGATCCCTAACTTGCACACACCGACTTAGAGCAAACTCCAGTTGAGCTTCAAAGTTCATTCTTGACCTTGTAAACAGCAGTTGACAAAAGAATCTAATGTCAGGGTCCAATTAATAACTTTCATAGATACCACATGCTCTTCATCAGCGTCTGCTCAGTTGCTACATTACATAACACTGCATTAATTTGACACTTTTATCCAATAAGTGCATTCAAAGTCGAAAGGAACAAGAGCTAGATGTCATCAAATTGAAAGTGCAACCCTTTTTTTTTTTTTTTTTTAAATAAAGAAGTGAGATGGACGCCGGTGTGTTGAAGTGTTGTCTGAAAAGTTGTGTTTTCAGTCTATGGCGAAAAGTTGTCCTGGAAATGTAGATGATACAATTTTCTTTGTTTTTTCTGAGGACTTATCGTCCACGTTGGTTGAAAAGTTGAGCTTCAGTTCATTCTTGAAGGATTAATTGATTGTGCTTTAAAGTGGGACCAAGCATCTATATGCATTTTAGGTTTTTTTCGTCAAGTTTGGACACACGTTCGCTTTCACTTGAATGAGAAAGTGTGTCCAAACCTTTGACTGGTACTGTATGTGTAAAGAATCTCAATTGTGGGCTGCATTTCAATATACACATCCCATTGACTCGCCAGCATAGTACATAGATTGTTGACAATTTTGATGGCCTTTTCTGTTTGAAGATATAACCTTGTTTTCTTCCCAGTGTCACTGCACTTCACGTTTATAGCAACCACTGTGGGTTTGTTTTGCATTTCAGTGGTGTTGATGTGGGTGGCATCATATGATAATGTGATGTCATTGCATACCGGCTATGCTGTTCGTGCTCTGCTTTGCAGAACAGGTCTGAAGGATTCGTAGCAACTTAAAATCAAACTGTTCATATTAACTTCAAATTAGAATTAACTAAGAACTACCTAATTAAATGTGTTCAAATAGAGTTGGACATACCCAAGTATAGTCTGTTTGACAACATAATACCAATATGATATTTTAATATGTTAATCAATTGAATGTCGTCAACTAATGGATCGGTGGGTGGGGGGTGAAGGTTTCAGAACAGTCAGCTTTCTTGTCCTATTTGAGCTTGCAGGCTCAAATGGGACAAGCATAAAACTATTACATTTTCTCAGTGCAGTGTTTTTCTGTTCGATATCTTCCTCTTTGCACAAATGTATATCCCGATCCTATTTTTCTTTCTTCATCCACAAGGTTTATTTTAAGGATGAAATTTCTCTTGCATTTGATTTGAAGTGGCATGAAAAGCTACCTGGTTATGTTAAATTTAACTTGTCGGAAGCTGTAGTCATGCCGGTAAAGTGAACTGAAGCTAATTCTCCTCCTCCCTCTCCTCATTTCTGTTCCTCTATGCTCTCTGCAGAATCCAGCAGTTGTTCATGGAGTTGTTGTCTAACAGCAGGCAGCTGAGGTGGTTGTCCTGTAGCTTCATGCTGGGTCTGGTGACTCCTTGCTCCTTAGCCTGTCTGTCAAACCCTTCAGCTGAGACCCTGCAGCACCTCAGTTTACTGGACCACCAGCTGGGTATGTTTCTGTATCTGTTTGCCTGGTATAACACAAACTGAATAGTCCCATCAAACATAGGGCATCACTGACTTGACCATCACTGACCAAGGGATGCTGGACTGTTCCTAATCTATCACAGGTGTACTGTAATTCTGTAATGCAGTTGCAGCATCAGTTAAAAAAACCAATGGTATTTTATTGATTTCTGCTGAATTTTCCTCAGGTCCCCTCATCTCACCATCAGAGTTGGATCGTCTCTCTAATCTTCATTCTCTGGCTCTGGATTTCTCTGATCTGACTTCTGAGCTTTGTGGTCTGCTGGCATCCCCACGCCGTACTCCATTGCATCGCCTCTCCCTGCTGCTTAATGGCGCCGCCCTGGAGTTCAAACCATTAGAAGGGACAGCTACAGAGGATGACTGGAAGGCACTGGTAATGCAAAAACTAGGGTCCTATGAAGCCCGTTTTATTTTCTCCCAAATTACATGTTTTCCATTTTCATTTTTCTCAATTCTGTGTTTGACAATTTAAGCACATTTTGTCATCAGAAAGAGTGTCTAATAATGTGGTGAATTAATAAAATTTCAACAGTTCAATAAGAAAATATTCAAAATTTAAGGAATATCAAGGAATTTGATGTAACATCATTGCACAATTTTTTTTAATCAAAGAAGGTGTTTCAATACAGTTATAAAACAAAACATTCCAGCCTTTTGTAAAATAGTGTTTCACATCTGAGCTTCACATTCGTATGTTGGCAAAACCTACAGAATAGTTGTTCTCCTGACTCATAGTAGTCATATGGATATTTCTCTGCTCTAAATTTAGCTGTAAGTGTTGAATTCCTCAGTTTTTTGGATGACTTGGCTGTCTCAGAGGGTGTGTGTGTGTGTGTGTGTGGGGGGGGGGGGGACTGAGCCCCACCCTCAGTGAAACACAGACAGCAGGACAGAAGCTGCAGCAGCATGCCCATAAATTACATCAATACATTTTTTTCTCTGTTCAGTCAGCTTAGGTGCTGTGAAAAAACACTTGTAATGGTGGGGAAATAATGAAAAACTTTGTATAGACAAGTCAAGTTTACCTGATCCTCCCCAGGTCCGCGTGAGTGCCAACCTGCGAGTGTACATCATGACCCTGGAGGTCGACAGCTCAGAGCTCCTCAGGGTCCTGAAGCCCAGCCTTCCCCTGGAGCGCCTCCACCTCGACAGTTACAGCACACTGGTGACCGACGCCACCTTGGAGCTCATCTCTCAGCAATACAACAAAACGCTGACTCACTTCCTGCTCCTGAGGGATGACCCTAACTTCCCTGACCTCAGTGTCAATCGCAATGAAGATCCATTGGTCCTCTTGGCATGGAGATGTACTCAGCTGGCTGTACTGGTGATACATGGTGAGTTCGGCTTGTTGTTCCAGTGATATAAACTGATCTCTGGTTCATGCTTGTCTGTGCTGGGCCTTCTTTAAGATGGTGTATATATAGTGTACATATGTGCTTGTTTGTAATGAGATCTGAACTGGTTTTGACTTCAAATTACTATGTTAAAATCCTTAAAATGACCTCTATTCCTTCTCCCTCATTTAAAACACTCTCTTCTACTAGTACTTCACTATGAAGTTCATTCTTAGTCTATGTGCACTGGAGGTTTCAAGTTTCCACATCACACTTGTTTAAGTTGCATACTAGACCACGATTGGCTCCAAACTATTTGTGATGTCACAAATCATGCTCATAGGTACGCGCCTTAAAATCAGATTTTTTGTGAGCACAGAAAAACTCTCCACTTTCAGCAGATGAATGTGAAAACAGCATTCCAACATCAAACTCCATACATACATCATTCTGCACAGTGAAGCTCAAACATTCAACTGTAGGAACAAGAAGAGACACATTTATGAGTGGAGGGGAACTTTAATTTTAAACCTGCATTGATTTTTTTTTTTTTTTTTTTTGGCCACTTTGGGGCAGCACAGCAAGCTGTAAACACAACACTGACATATTCTCACCTTATAAAGTTTGTCATTTGGACAACTGGATGAGTGCAACAAGTGCAACGTTCACTCTTCTATTAGCTCTGTTTTGGTCTCCACCTACTCCTGAGGTACAAGATTGGGCTTTTAAATGGTAATTCTGGTATTTTTCAACCTGGACCCTATTTTCCCATCATTTGTGGTATAAGTAACTAATGGGGACAAAAATCTTTGGAATTGGTCCAGTATTGAGTGAGATCGCTCAGGCCGGCAACAGTGAAACAGGCTGTAATGTAATCCTTGGGGGCAATTGTGGCCCATCAATGTACATCCACTAAAAGTGCTTGTTTTTGCCACTGACAGATTGTTATTATAAGTGTCTGACAACATTATGGAAAGGATCCCTACAGAGATATATCTTTTTGTTTACATTTCGCTTCTTCCTGTCTCTGTTCTAACATCCTTTTTACTTCTACTATTTGCGTGCAGGGGCGTGTTTTCAGATGTTTACAAAAAAAGAGGTCATGCAGAATCTTATCAGAGCTGACCATTCATTTGAGGTAGCATAACCTGAGACATAAAGGAATTTCTAACAAGAATTATTTCCAAAGTCATGGCTGAATATTTGGCTGATTTCGACAATGTGGATGAGGCCTTTGAATTCGATGGCCACCCATATTTATTTGAGTCATGATGTATTGATGTCTTGATGTGTCCAGGGATGATACCTCGAACACTACACTACACAGTGTCACCACATCAGAGGATTTCCACCCTCTGATCAATAGGACTGTGCCGGAGACATTCTTTCATATGCCCAAAATAATCATGGATTTCAACATTTCTCAGCTTCCCTAATGTCACTCTAATATGTCTTGAAACATTCCCAGCTAGTGAACAACAACATAACATAACAATTTAGACTGGGCTGGATCTCTCTCTAGACATTGCCAGTAATTTATCACATCTTTACCTTCCTTTGTTGTTGCCTGTGGTCTGCCAACGTTGGCGTCATGATTCATGATCACCAGGTACGGGCCCTCTTGGAGTCATATCTGAAGTTCAGCCTCCTCTGAGCATACTTTAGCATGGAAGAATGGTACGCCTCCAGAGATCCTGGGTTGGTGCAATTGGTGCTACATCCACATAACCCGACGTGCCAGATGGTTTGTTACGCAGAACTATCTGAGAAGTCGTCCATGGAAACTGTTTGGAAAAGGGCAGGCACTTTCAAAAAATACTTGGCAGGTGATTGGATGAACCATCTGTCCATCACCGTCTATCACCATCTTACCTTGCGAGGCAGCCGGATTCACGATGCTGATTGGTCCGAACCACCTGTGGTTTGGACACAAGTGCATTGCTTGAAGCCTAACAAGATGGATTCTCGCATGATGTTGTGATCTTGCGAATCCAGCTGCCTTGCGAGGTAAATATCTACAGATGACAAATTACCTCATAATCAAGTTGGTAGAAATATTTGTACAACTAGAAACGGAGAAAGTGTGAATTTTGCTAGCTGGGTGTAAAAGTAGCAGCAGTGTTAGTACTATTAGTGTGGTGTAGCAGTAGAGCAGTGGCACTAGTCCTCACAGCAGTGGACAATTTTTTTTACTTGGTAAACAGACGAACTTGAATGAAACACACTTGACTCCGTAAACGAGGCATACCAGTGTGCTTGAACCGTGCCATCTGCTTCAAGTCTCGAAGAAGATTCTTGCACATCACAACTGCTTTGAGAGCAGAGAAAGCAGGTGAATCTGCTTGGAGCCCCTACTTTCTTCTCTGCTGCTCCTCTGTCATGGCTGGGTGATGGCAGGTGTACTCAACACCATTTTCCTCCCATCTGTGCACACCACAAATGTGATGCAGCAGCAACCTCCACCGACGCACACAATCAGGGTGCAAAATTAACTTTTTTGTCCACCGGCTGGCTAGTGAATGTTTAAATTTTACCAGCTAGCTGGTGAGTGAAGCAAATCTACCAGCCACTTACATCTTTTACCAGCATTTGGCTGGTGGCTGGTGTAAATTTTTTTGCCCTGCACACAATGCTACAAAAATGAGAACGCACTCTAAGTGACACATTTATCCTTGGAGAACACACAGTATGGGAAAGGAACCCTAAGTTTAGAGTATGTATCTGGGACAGCAGATTAGGAATAATTTTTTCATAAAACAGTCTAAGCTGTTTTAAGTCAGTATTTTTCCCGTCTCGACATTCTGATAAAATCAAACATGTTTGATATAAACGGAAGTTTTTAGTCTTGGCTCATGCAAATAGTGAAGTTCAATGAGGCGACCATTGTCAACAACCAATAGGTGCGCTCTCTCCAGCACCATACAGGAAGCAGCAAACCGGGTAGATGGTAAACATGGCTGGGACTCCAGGGAGGTGCAAGAATTCTCAGTTCTCTTGGACTGTGGGAAAAGGAGGAGAAACTGGTGGAGTTGAAGAAGAGTGCTTCTTTGACATGTCCTCCCATTTGTACCACAATAGAGTGGAGAAGGGAAAAAAAGTGGACAGAAATTGCTGCAGCCCTGGTTTTTCCGCACAAACCACTACACATTCAAGGGCAGCTGTGGCCAAAAGCTGCTTCTGTTTCTGCTCCATTGTTCAACAGTTTTTCTTCTTGTAAATTTCCACCAGGAGCAGGATGGGGAAATAATCTCAAAAGGAATCTAGTTGTAGTGTTGCAAATAGTGACCCTGCAAGCTCGCAAGTCTTTGCGTTTGTGACTAAAAACTCAGTGACTTTAAGCTGCTAAATGCTTCTATGTTCACCAAGTAGTCGCTAACTTTGTCTGCCGCTTGATGCTGGGCAGATAGCGTACATTGTGCTTATCGGAGCTCTCTCACAGCCTGCTGCAGCCGGAAACAAAGCTGATCTAAAACCGTAAAGTCGCTGGCAGCAAAAAACTAAAACAATGAGCTGTATGAAAAGCTAAAACTCTCCGTAGGTTATAATCTTTGGGTTTGTCACTACATGCAACACCTTTTAACATTGCACACATTTCATTTTTTATTAACATAAACATTTTGATTAGAACAGCTTTAAGTCTTATTTAGAAGAAATGTCTGTTGATTTGCTCTTTCCTGTGTGGTAAGCAAAATCTCGAAGAAGAAATTTGCTTAATGTTTTGCATGTTTTTAAAGACACACCACTAGACATTGCTGTGAATATTTCTGTTTTGTCAGTGCTTGCCTTCAGCAATTACCACTTGACCTACAGGAATTTTTTGTCTGGAATTGGGTCAAAGTTACATCGGTTACGTCAACTATGTGTGATGAAATGTTGGTGGAAGAGAAATCACAGTCCTAATTACTGTAAAAGCAAGCCTATATTTTTATTCTTCTATTCGTTATATCATCCTATGTTAATTCACGGTTTGTTGCCAGTGGTGTGTTGAGGGTGCAGCTAATCCCCGATATTGGCAAGATTAGTCCAACCTCCCTGACCCCGTCTCTCTGTGCAGGTTACACTGTGTGGTCCCATAACTTGGTGGCCATCTCTCGGCTGCGAGGCTCCAGTCTCCGTGTCCTGACCGTGTCTGAAGAGAGCATCGACTTTGACCCGGACCAGTCTGTGTGCATGGAGGGCGACCCAGTCCACAACCTGGTCAAGGAGGTGTCGCTGGGCCTCGGCCGTGTCTGGCACCCTTGCTTGGATTCCAGCCTGGTTCTGTCCGAACCCACCCAGCACTTCCACCGCGAGCTGCACGCCTTCAGCATGGGCATGTAGGCAGGAACGGCCAACCTGACACATCACGGCCTAAACTGTGTCAAGACCAGGCCAGACCAACCAGGTCCATGTCAGCTCATACCTGTGAACTGGGCTAAAAGCAGACCTAAATGAGACATCTAAACTAGATCTTAAAACAATCTATAAATTATACTTATGAAAACGGATGTGAGCTGATTGTTTTTATTTTATTTTTATTTTTTGTGTTCCTTTCACAGGGGTTTTAACACACAATCAAGGCCTACCAATTTTCGATATATTTCCTGTTTTCCTGCTTTGCATCTTGATTTTGTAGTTAACCAGTGACTTGAAGAAACAAATCTTTAATCTTTTAGATAAATTGTCCAATTAGGAATATCAAATTAATATCGGATATTCCAACTAATGTTTTTTTTTTTTTTTTTTTGATGTCTCATCAATCATTGATCTCTGACCACCAACAAGACTTGTCTGCTAAAAACAGTGTCCCTGCTCCTTGAAATGCCCTCTTGTCTGGCACGGCCCAGTCTGGTCTGGTCTTGCCCACAAGTATTCAGAGCTCGATGTCTCTCCTTCACCTTAATAACCTCCAGAGCCTCTGTATGATGTAACTTTGATTTGTTTTTTTTTTATTTGACTTTCTTCATCTTTCCCCACTCTGTGTATAATCTTGTTTTTCCTGTGTGGTGGTTCCCTTGCCTGTATAGGCTTTGTGTGTATTTAAATACAGATATATTATTATCCTGCTCACAGCTAGAACAGGACAGGTAGGTGGGTTGAGTGATGGACCAGTGGGATTCAGAGGGGGGGAATGGGAGGGTAGTGTGTATTCAGACACAAGCTACTAGCTTTAGTTGTGAAAGTCTTTTTCTTTTTCCTTTTTTTTTTTTTTTGCTCTGTGTCTGTCTGATCCACTCTAGCAAAAGTTGGAGTTTGAAAATGTACCGATCAGTCACTTCTTGGGTAAAACAACCTTGGCTGCTTCTTCTGTTGCTCTGAAAGAGCACATCGTGCACTTGTCCACTAGTTAGAGAGCCTTTCCAGCAGGGTGGGATTTTCCACTCTAAACTGGCTGACTGTGGCTGGTGTTAATCAGTTTTAATGCAGTTTTCAGCAACAGCCATGTCAGTGCCATGACTCAGATTTATGACCACTGCTAGGTGGTGAGTGGCATTTCAAAGCCAAATGGTTTTTCTGAGGAGTTTGAGCACCTTATTGGTGGTGTTATGGAGAATATTGTTACATGCTTGCCGCCAACACACTTCCCACCCTGCTCACTTGTCGACTTTTTTAAAAACCTCACTAGTCGACTAAATAGGGGAGCCTTGTCTTCCGACTGACATTCAGAGCCAAACTATAAAATTCAGCCTCTCACAATACAACACACCCCTACTCTGTTCAGCTTTTCTCTCCTCTAGAGGTCAGGCCGTTCTGACTTGTATTCCAGAGCACTTTGCATTGAACACTTCTGTCATTTGGTATCCCCGAATAATTCTCACTACATGCTAATATGGAGGCATCAGAGGGGAAGCATTGACAACAAGTGAAAGACAAGAACAGGATTGCACATCATGATATAAAGAGCTCTGAAATTCAAGTGCATACAAATCTTCAAATAGTTCTGTGTTATTCTGAAAAGAATCTGGGTTTTCAATATTCCATAATGCCATATTTATATCAGTGTTTTGAGAAATCTGTTACTACTTCCAAATGTTTGGTGAGGCCATGCTAAAACATCACCAGTATTCTGCAGACACAGCTTCCTATTGTTGTTAAATACCCAGCTTTTGCAGTCATACCAGCAGCTTTGTAGGTAGGAAGCTGAATTTCTCAACGGTGGCTTTCTTGTTATGGAGTAAATGATTTCACGATTAAGAACAGGGAAAAGAAAAGGATGTACGAATGTAATTTAACTCTCATTCTGTCGGCCAGTCAGTCAGGTTTTGTGTTTTTTAGGGAAGGCTTACTGTATCGTTATATTTGCAGCAGAAATCTGGCAGATGCATATCCTGCCACAACAGTCAAGGCTGCTGAATAAATAAGTCTGGACATTGTAGGTTCCACTGACAGCCAAGACTTTATTATGTTATTTTTCTGAGAAATGGCACCTACAGCACAACATGGTTTTGGGTCACGTGGCTCAAGTTCTCTCTGTCAGTCTCAGGTAGGCTTTTTTGACATCAATATGACCAAGACAGTGGTGGTGATGATGTTGAGTAGGGTGTGTGGAAACAATCAGCTAATGTGAGATATTGTTTTATTTTAAAGTTCCTCTTGAGTCACAGTTGCCTTGGAAACAGCCCCTTTGTTTTTTTTCTGGATACAGTTGTTGTTATTGATGATGTTGTTTATCTTGCCATCTGATAAACCCTCACTCCGCTTTGGTGGAGGGTCCACAAACCTAATCATACATTTGTTTTCAAAGATTTAGGTTGATAGACTAAAGAATGGCACATATTTTATATCTCCAGTAGATATTATCGGGGGGTCGGAGAGTGGCTGTGGAGTTGTAGAAAATCCATGCTGTCGATAGAGGACCTGCTGGGCCCAATTAATGTCTGAACTGAATGTAGTCAATTTACTGGGGTGAAACGATTTTTGTCTGGCACAGTGGATCTTGTCTGACTACTGGCTTGTTCCTCAGGCTTTCAATCACAAGTGTGAAGGCATGACTTTGATAGTCTGGTTTATTGTCTGATTCTAACATTTGAAATCAGTGAGTGCATGCCTTTGCTCTAATAAATGTTATTCAAGCTCTGTTGCAGTACTGGAGACAAAATCTAGCAACTAAATGTCTTTTACTCCAGGCAGACCTAAGCATATGCTAGTTGTGAGTGTTACCAGTCGATAACTGGGCCCAGTGCAGTTACATCTGATGCTCCAGTGTCGGGACTGCTGAGTGGTTGTGACAGCTGTGGTACACTGTTGTCTTTTATTAAAGCTTTTCCTGAGCAGAGTTGGGATTTTAACAGGAAACTCAAAGTTATGTTGACTTTGTTAAGTGAATGCTGTCAACTAGCCATTGTTAGGAAAGTTACACTCCCACATGGCTACAGCTCAGTTATTGTTGAACACATCATGGCTTTTAGAGGTCGGGGGAATGGCATTGCAGACTGTGAAGGTCCATATCAAGGTCTGTAGTTTACAAGGTCGAGTTGAGATTTTTTTCCATGGACTGATATGGAACCAGCGTCATACAGTGTGCTAGCGCAATGAATTGGTCCTAATGATGGGCCTGTGGTTACCAATAGTTTGCTTGTCTATAACGGGACCTTGAAGGTGTAGCCATGATAATCTAGTCCTTGGTCCATATCTCAGGATAATTGCACTTTGGTACCAAGAGTTTCTTTTAAAGGCTGTCTGTGGCTATATATAGAGCTGTACACTCAAACACACTTACTCAGAGGGGATAGCAATACCAACATAACACAATCAGACCAAAATAGGTTGGTTTTTTTTTTTATCTTCCTCCTCCCCTCCTCTAATTCTTCCTCTCATCTCTTTTTTTTTTTTTTTTTTTAAAGCTCAGCTTTGTTCCTTTATGTGAGAGTTTTAAGTAGTTAGAGGTTTGTAATGTGTGCAGTCATCACCTGATAAGAGGTGGGAAAATCACAGCAATTTATAATAAAATGTATTGTCAAGCTAGATAGTCATCTGAATTAAGCAAATTCAATTTTACAAATAGATTTTAACAAGCACATTTTACAAACTCCACCCTCACCTACCATGTGTGGTTCTTCCTCTGTTCCCTGTCCTCAAGTCTCCAGATGTTATTGGCTCCACACTAGAAGCCAGATTTCACTGTTTGGGCAGTCCAACTTGCCTTGCAGTGTTATTGCCCAGAATAAAAGGAAGGGCTGTGGTTTTACCAGACTATGGTCAGCTTGAGCACAAAAAAAATCATTTAACCATAATATGATACACTAGATATATTCCCAGTCAGACAGTGTATAAAAAGTACTGTTCTAATCATATGTTTCACTTCAAGACAGTTATGAAAAAAAGTCCTATATGGAGGCACTAGGATAAATCTCTTTATCAAATGTTAGTGTGTTGACTCTTTTTAGGAACATTGAGGCCACAAAACTGGAGGGAGAAATGATGTAGATAATATGCATGAGAGCAGAAAGGCATTGCAAAACAATGTCCTCTTTATTTTCAGTTTTTGTTTCTTCACCAAAACACACCAAAAAGGATTCTAGTAAAGATGGTGTGCAGAGAGCTCTGTATTGTCTTTTGCAAGGAGAGAAGAGGTGAGACAAAGTTCTGCCAGTAAGGCAACGCTAACAGGCAAATCAGATACGGTTTGACACATTCGGAGGTTACAGTAAAGCATAGCATTTTGAAAACTACTGACCTATCCCTAATCCCAGTGTGTCATCACCAATAGCTAAATAATGAGCCATATTGTGCCTAAAAAGCCTCTGGAGTCTCACTGCTTTGCAAACCTCTGCTCTCCCCGAGTTATTGGCTCAGTGTTATTTGTTTGTAGATGTCGCTGTGATCGTTAGTTCACTCTTCAGCGTTAAAGAGCTACAGTAGCTAGGGTTTCAGCACACGCGTGTTTTCATTTCTCTCTGAGTGTGCCTGTATTTTCTGCGCAAGTTTTCATTCAAGTGTATCCAGTAGAAATGTGTGAATAATGGTATGTGTGTGTGAACAAGTTGTCAGCAGTGCAGCCATCATATGTTTTTCGGCGTGTTTGTGTATATTTGGGGGTGGGAGGTGGGGGGGTTGCTCATGTTCAGTGTAGTCTTATCACTTCTACTGCAGCAGGAAACAGGAACAGAAATCGTTCGTTCTCAGGGTACAATCGGTTTTCAAAAAGAGGAGGAGGAGGAGGGAGAGTAACAATAGCTCAGGCCTCTAGCTCACTCGTATTAGGAGTCACTGGATCTGTTCTCCTCCCTCGATGTGTTTTAAGCTGCCAAAGACCACAGTGGAACAAACTTAACCCAGACACAAGTCTATCTGAAGTGCCCGTGTACACACACACACTGGCAGGAGGCTGGTCCAGTAGTCTTCTTCCACTCTACTTTTCTGTTCTGCCATTTCTTTCTCCTTCCTACTCTTAGTGGTTTCTAGTCCACTCCACTCTTGGTTACCCCTACTCTTTCCAAACTCTGCCCGTGTTACACTGTGGGTCATACTGTGCTGGACCAGGAAATAACTGTACAGCTCACATTGACAACAGAGTTCTTGTTCGGTGGCTGGAGTGAAAACAGACCAAAGCAGATACAGTATGTACAATGTTGTGTTGGTGGCTGCAGTTTTCATTTGACAAAACCCAGAGACCCTTCTCCAGTGCAGTACAGCTCCACAGTGAGACAGAGGGTAACACAAAGGGGTCTTGGAGTTGAACCGTGTCAACAATATTTGCTCACCACCATATTCCTCCCTCCTTCTTTTCTTTCTTCATCACCTGTTTCACTGTGAGTAGTGAGTGAATGTAAAACTAAAGGCGAGGAGGACGAGGAGTTTGGTTCAATCTCAGAATACGTCAGGGACTAAACACTCTGCTAAATGCTTCCAGAGGCTACTGTCTGAGAGATTGTAGCGTTCCCAGCAATGACAAACCCCCGAGGTTGGGTTTGGAACCAGCCAGTATCAATATGAGATTAATGGAGATATTCTAAAGCATGGCAGTGAAACTCCTTTACCAGGCTGGAGCTGGAAGTTTTATGACTGTAAGGCCGGTGTGCCTGATCTGATAGGTTGTATGGCGAGCCTGCAGCTGAAATCAGATTTGACTGGAAGTGTTTAGTCCCAGGCTTTTAGAGCTGTAAAGTGATTTGCTGCTAGAGATCTGCTAGGAACAGAACATTCCACATGGGGGGGTCGCTCAGGCCATCTGACTAGCAAACAGTTTACCACGTGGCTAAAGAGTCTGCATGAAAATTAAGATTATATATATATATAAACTCTATTTTTTTTACTTTGAATCTGTTTTTGAAGGGATCGGGGATGCAGCGAGTGCTGACTAGTCACACCAGATAACCAGCTGGTCTGAGCAGAGCGGAGGTGTGATACCATTTAGAAGTGGTCGTTTTAAAGTGTGTCGCTATTTCAACCGTCAACTGATGTGTGTTTCTGCAATGCCAAGTTTTGCTTTCACTCGATGCTCCAGCATCCTCAGGCCATCTGTGGGCCTTTTTTGTGTCCGGTACACAAAAAGTGAAAGCAACTTACTCTGACTGTGCTAAATATAATGATTAGCTTCTCTTTCAATGAAATGCGTTTGTTTCACCCATTGAATCACAGCAAGAGGAAGCTAGTCTGCATATTTAGTACACTGACACACGCAGAGGTGACATATTTGCTATGGATACACAGGAGTCTATTTATACACCACATGCAGACAGT
This sequence comes from Scomberomorus guttatus, assembly GCA_038419695.1. Taxonomy (NCBI): domain Eukaryota; kingdom Metazoa; phylum Chordata; class Actinopteri; order Scombriformes; family Scombridae; genus Scomberomorus; species Scomberomorus guttatus. Next base: position 24,219,126 of record CM076455.1, read on the forward strand.
TTTGTGTACGATTATACTATACTGTGTATACACAGAGACTGACTGACACACAGCGAGCTGAGCCTTATTTTTAATGCGTTACATTAAATCGACCAGAGTTTTCAAGGCTCTCAAGTGGAGATGGGGTGTCAGGTATTCAGGAGACCATTACCAGCAGTTACTGTACATTAATGTGGTTGCAGCCAGTTCCATCTGCCCTTTTTGACCTGTTTATTGTTTTTTTTGTTTGGTTTTGTTTTGTTTTGGTTCTGTGCTCTTTATATGCATTCATATAGAAATCCTGGAAGACAGCAGGGCCCCTGTGGCCTGACGGGTAATTGAAACCACAGAGCTGGCCTCTAATGTCGTCCATCTGAGACAGTTAGCCTTGACAGCTTATTAAAACTGTGTCAAGATCGCAGAACTGTAGATATATATACTATACAGGGATCTGGGTATGTCTGTCCTACCAGGCCTATACATACAAAGAGTTGAGTGTACTAACGCCTAATAGCCAATACTAATACCATTGACATGGACCGAAGTGTGAGTGTGTGTTATTTTAGTACCAAAGCAGCAGACTGTGTCAGATCTGCATCAGTCTAAACACAGGCTCCGAGCCACAGGCGGACACACATCAGACATGACCAGTTTCATTTCCACTTTGATCATTGCTCAGACTCAATGCCAACTTGAGAGTTTGTATTGTCGCCTCTCAGAATAGCTGTAGAAAAGATGTAGTAAGATGATTGTGGGCATAAAACCTTCCCCAAAAAAAAAGATTAGTGGAAGGTTAAATATTTCTGAAAGACCATTAAGAGACAGGGTTTCCTCATCACAATGTGAGATTTCAGATGCTTCCTGTGTGTTTCTTTTTTTTTTTTTTCTTTTTTTTTAAAAATCTAAATGCTATGACCACAGACTACTACCAGTACATGCAAGACATGAATGAGCTCACATAGGGCTGGACTCATGCAGGAGTGTGAAGAGTCTGATTAACATCCAGATGTATGTTTTTGTTACTCTTGAGAAAAACACTGGATGTGCATTGCACTGGTACAAAATCAGTCCTGTGTAACAGATACAGGTAGATGTGTATGAGGCTAGATATAAGCTCATTGAAGGGGAGGTTCACACACGAAGGCCATAAGCCACACTAAGAGCCTTAGAGGATACTCCAGTTTTTAGTCTCAGCTGTAGTTGACACTAAAACTGGTTTTCCAGCCAGCCTGCAGGGGGATTTTTGACATCTTAAGTGTATGATCATATACTTGACACTTTGTAGTTCTAGAGAAGAAAACAAAAATGACACTGATAGCATAACCTGGCCAAACTCAATAGCTCTGGCGCATACCATCCAGATGATGGGTGTAGCTCCTGGCTATACCAAGGACTGATAGATATTTGTGCTCAGTGTCAGCCAACTATCTTCATTTCGATCTGAGCTACTGTGGCTCTGATGTTTCTGGCTGGTAAACAAAGTCTTTCTTGTCAAGTCTGGAGAGCCAAACCTCCTAATTAGCCAGGCAGGCAGGCCTGCTGCCCAGTCCAGCCTCACAACTATGCAAGAGGAATGCATATAATCCACACTTTTTTTTTTCTTTTTCTTTTTTCTTTTTTTTAATTTTATTTTTCTCACTGTCACGCAGTAGAAATGAAGACATAAACTAATAAGAACTTGCAATGACAATACTTGGCCTTATGATGATTTATGAAATCTTATCATTTTGTTTTTAGATCTTTTGATTCTGGTCAGCCAGCCCAGCGACAGCAGTGGTGACGGCGGGCTCACTCTTGGTCTCTGTGAGACTGGCTAGACGGCCCCAGTTTTATTGTGGTACGAATGTTGTGCATTTGTTTAAAATCAGGACAGTTTGCAATAACAGCAGTCGTACTAGTGGCCACAAAGGGGCACGAGCAGTGCTGACAGCGCCCGGCTGCGTCTTTAGAAAACCATAGAGGAAGAGATATAAACTATATGAATAGATATATAAACTCACACAGTGCATATTTGTATAGGTATCAACAATTCATTACCGTGGTATTCTCTTATGCAACACATGTCCGGGTTCAATTTATGAACATGAAGTATATTATGAAATCACACAGACTTTGTAAATCAGAAGCGATGTTGTTTTGTGTGTTTTGCAAAAATGGTTTTACCATCCTTAATGTTGAACATTCTGAGCGTTACGTTCCTGTGTGATTGTGTTTGTTAAAGTGAGCACATAGCAGTGGGTTTTACCTTTTTTTCTGTTAGCAGGGAGCAAGACTTCACCCAAAACACAGCTGGACCAGATTTCAAATACATTTGAGTACTTTTCTAAAACATCAAGTCCGATCTGCTCTAAAGTTTTTAACTCAACTAAATTATATCTGTATGTTTCAAACAGGTTCAGAGTTCCCTCTAGTGTCAGTAAAGACTGCTTTTTAACCGAGGACTTTTCCTTGAAGTAAATTTAAGACTCAAATCTTATGAACCTTTTTGATTGGAAACCTTCCCAGCAGTTTTTTGGTTTAGTCTGCAGGAAAAAAAAATAGTCCTAACTTGGTGTTGAACCGAGCTCACCAGCCGAGAGGACAGATTTTATCATTGAGAACAGTGTTGATCCATGTTGGTTCTGTTGTGGAGAAAAAGGGAGGGTTCACACAAAAACCTCCATGTAAAATCTCTTAACTGACAGATGGCGTACACTTTGAGGGGTCAACCTGCCGAATGTTGATTTGAATCAGTGTTGAATGAATGCTTCTCTTCTTTTTAGTCAGTGAATAAAAGCATCAAAAAAGTCATTTGCTTTCATTGTCTCATTGTTTCTCTACGTCTTGTCTTTAGCTTCAGCAGCTATAAGTCAGTCTGGTGGCACAGATACAATACCAAGACTTTCTGGGGATTACTAAAATAATAGTTTACCATGGTTTTACCAAAAATAGGCGTGATTTTTTTTTTTTTTTTTTGGGCTGTTGAGGTTCTCCACAAGTCCTCGTCCTGAACTCAACATCGCCAAGTAAAGGAGTAATAATTGCTGGTTCACTCAGATATTGTTGTGTGTGCACCTTTTTATGTTTCCTCAGGGTATGGTGCAAGCTCGGTCACCTGATAACCTGACCGCTCAGCCAAACAAGAAACAGAAAGTAGTCTCTGATTCCTCTCACTCATTGACTCAGAGTAATTTCTTACTGCAAATCCCTAAAGGGATATTACACTGTCCACTTGTCATCAACTAATAAAGGGTTTGTGTCTTTGATTGCTAAAAGTACCGCACATACACTATACAGGTATTTTTAGGTTGCAAAAAAAAACAGACTCCACCAAAGGGAAGACAGTCGATGAGTAGGGAACACTGGGTATGAGTGAATCAACTCTTTAGAAGGGCTCGGTAATGTGCCCTGTGCTGAGGGATTTCCCTCGAGTTAGGGGGGGAACAGGAAACAGCTGCAAATGAGATTCAACCACTGTTGCCATGACAACAATGGGAAATAAGTGGGAAAATTATTGGTTGGTGAATGGAGGAGAAACAGATAGTGAAAGGCTGAGCCAAAGCAGACAGATGGCAACAAACCAGGGGAATGAAAGTTGATAGTTTCCACTCTTTTTACACTTTAAACTTCAAAATACACCCCTTTTCTTGATTAATAGAAATATAAAATATAATACAAATATAAGGTGTACAAACAGCAATCCACCCATCTCATGGAGGTACCAGCCGCATTCTGTTTTAATCAGAAACAAGTCTCTTCACTGCACAACTGAAGGATTTACACTTGAGTAGCCATTGGGCTCATGAAAATTCTTTCATGCTTTATGATTTATGCTTGTAAAACTGGGTAAAAAACAATATGGAGGCCAAAGATAAGAATAAACTGATGCAGCCAGAAGCCACACCTAAAAACTGAGGCAAGAGTGGAAGTCTTTTCACTTTCTGTAAACTGAAGAAAAGCATTTTTTATGTTTTTGTTTCTAATAATTTTTTTACTAGTAGCCTAGCTGGCAATAATATTTGCTCATCACCCTTTCACAACTGGCCAATACCTGCATGATCCTTACAATTTAATCCAAGTTACAAAAGAGGGCAAGCAGTGAGGTTTGTGTGCCTTTTGAGACATCAAAACCCTACAAATTGAATAGTTATTATTCTATTCCCCTTTCAAGTAGGCTATTTTACCCAAAGGTTTTCTATAGAAATAACTTAATGGACATGAACTGCTGTTCTGTTTGACATTTTCATTTGCACCCAAATACACACACGTGCAGACACAACAGAGAAACACGTTCACTGCCAATTTTAGTTTGTTTCCTGCTCCTTTCAGGCCACAGACAAAGAGCCTGTTCATGTATGAATAATGAGACTATAAGATTACGATGTTGTGCAATTAAGCTGAAACAATAACATGTTTTCACAGTAACCACAGAGGTGACTAATAGCAAACCAGGTGTCATTCAGTTGCTTAAGGTATTAATTTGTCATCCTCAACTGGAAACAACAACAAGAAGGTATTTTTACTAGGTATTAGTCCGGTCCTGTCGTGTAAGTACCAAAGAATTACTCAACGTGAAACATGAATAGAAATAGTTAGGAAACAAATTATGTTGGCATTGTTGCAACTCTTACAAGTCATAAATGATTTAAAGACACTATCATTTTGAGAGCATTATGCTTTAAATTCATGTATTTCTTAATTGTTAAAATGGGATAAAGTCCTATAGGGCAAATTTGTGATTTGCCATTACTACAGACTTCCAGTTTCCACATAAAATAAAAAAAGAAATAAAAAAGACACACAATATTTTAACATAATCTGTTAATATTTGCTTTTGAACTTGTCCAATGTAGCAAAAAAAAAGGTGTGAATAGTGGTTTATGATATTTCCTGCAGTGTTCCCATCATCATGTGGTACGCTGTATTCATCAACATACATATAGTTTTAAATACTAACAATACATTGAACACAATACATGTGATCACAAAGAAATGCAACAGTAATGTAACATACACACTGCCACAATGCATTTAGTAAACACAAGTAGACCGTTCATAGTGGTAATGCACTCAGTGTGTATGTGCGCAGCAGCAGAATGAAGTTTGATAAAGCATCAGTAAAACAGCAGAAATTCAGCAGATCATGCAGGAAATCCTGAAAGCAGCTGCTAGCTGTGGTTTGATGCTTGGTTCCCACTTTGATATGCAAAAGCTGCAAGAGTGGGACTAAAAAGGGTTTTATTTTCAACCTTGGACTCACAATTCAGAGCTGGCATTCTCAGCACACCGCAGTTTGTGATACAGTTCAAAAGGGACAGTCAGGCGTTTAAACAACCCAGCTGTCAAGAGAAGAAAGAAAGCCTGAACTCTGTGACTCAGGAGGAATAAAACAAATCATTTCCCTCATTTCTTTTCTAAATACAAGCCCAAAATAAACATATATTTCTGAAACAATAGATACAGATCAAGATTTAAGCTCTAATAGAATCTTTGTAATCCTGTCTTTCATCTTTGTCAGGTACTGTCATTACCAGTCTCAGTTTTTACAATCACTAGTTATAATTCAGATATTTATTGTGTTAAAAATCTGTTTTTTTTTCATCATGTACTGATAAAGATTGTACTGCATGCAAGTTGTTGAAATGTTGTCTATACGTGATGTTATTCAGTCATTAATCAAGAATCAACTGACTCAGTAGTACAAGTTAATGCAGTTTAATTTCATCAGCTGCTGCTTTGTGACATAATTTCATCTCTTATATTACTATTGTACATCAAAACATGTTTCAGTACTTTTATGACATTAGATAAAATCTGTTTTGTTTACTTTTAGTTGTTTTTTCAGAGGAGATACTTTGACACAAACAGGCATCTGTTTTTTATGTAGATGTAAAGATGAATGCAAATAGTAACATGTTGTTAAGTACTTGTATGTGCTTGCACCTTTGCATGAAATAGTTAAAGTTTACTAGGTCTGGCTCACTTTTATAAGAGAAAGTGTGATGATTTTCAGGGCATAGTAATGTGCACAGACATGAACACTGTGGTGAATTGACATTTTAACGACTTTAAAATATTTTATGAGAAAAATATGGCTGTTTTTTTTTCTTTGCATGCAGTCTGGAGCGGCAGCTGGTGGTAATACACCAAATGTCAACTTGTAGTTAAAACAGAAGGAGAAAAACAAGAAGAGTGAGCAAAAACCACAAAGAGGAGGTAATCATTACACGATCAAGGTTCAGGCATGTAGGGATTCACTCCACATTATGTGTAATGTAGAAAAGTCAAGTGGTGTAACACTGTGGAAGATGTAGAACACATTATCATGCACTGTAGTAAATATAATTCAGAGAGAGAGAGCGACATTAAGAAATATAGTACATGAGACAGGACAGGAATGGAGTTTAAAATCATTAATGAGCAGGACAGGACTTCAGTGAAATCAGAAGGGGGTTGATAGGTTATATAATGCAGGCTGGATTAGGAAATAGGGAAATTGACTTTTTGTTTGTTTGTTTGTTTATGTTTTTTATAGCCCAATCAATATTCAGATGATCTAATGCCACACTCCGATACAATAGGTGGCGGTATGCACCTTCAAAGTTGGTTTGCGATCCGCCAATAAACACAAAGAAGAAGAAGGACGTCATTTTCTTGTGTTTGTTTGTGAGGATAGATAAGTCTGTAGGTGGCGGTAATGACACCCGCCATAAAACAGAAAAAGACGAAGAAGAACACGTGATTCGCGCTTACTGGAAGCAAGATGGCGGTGGCGGTGCGGAGCTTACAGGACCAGATCGAAAAAGCCAAAGAAAGCTTGAAAAACGTAGACGATAATATTCGTAAATTAACCGGACGAGATCCAAATGAATCAAGGTAAAAAAAAATGTGGAATGGTTGTTTGGCTTTTGGCGCATTTCTGGTTCAGAGATAACCGTCTTGATAGCATTCAAACGACGAGCGGTTTGTGTTAGCATGAGGCCGCTAGCTGGGTAGCAAACATTCCCACTTCTTTAGTGCTGGTTGTGTTCCAGCTGAACACACAGCAGCTAACATTACATGTCCACACGTGTTACACAAGAGGGATACATAAATAGTAACATTAATAATAGAGTTTGGAGTGGAATAAGTAGCCCTGCAGGCTAACTGGTGCGAGACCCGAGTGATTCCACAGAATTCCACGTCGTAATGAGCAAAAACCATCAACATGAATTTCTGGAAACCAGCTGTGAGTTAGTGTATGATTTAATTTAAATATTCCCTCCACACATGTATAAGGACAAACAGAAATACTCTCTATGCTTGGAACAATAATGTGTGTCTGACATGGTTTATCCAGAAAAAAATATAATTACCACATTAAAATCCTTCAAATGCCATCTGCCAGTTTTCCTGCTGGACACAAGATGTTTACTACTTCACTGTAAAGTCCATTTTCAGTGTTTGTGCACTGGAGGCTTCAAGTTTCCACATCACACTTGTGTAAGTTGAATATTGGACCCGAATTGGGTTCCAAACTATTTTTGATGTGACAAATCCTGCTCGTAGGCCCGCCTCTTAAAATCTGATTTTCACTGAGCACAGAGAAACTTTCCACTTTCAGCTATTGGATGTCTTACATATATGATTATGCACAGTGAAGCTCAACACAACATTCAACTGTAGGAAGAAGAAGAAAAACATATTTTTGAGTGGAGGGGGACTTTAAAGTTGTGTTGACCCGTATTGCTGTGTTTACAGACCGGGTCAGATCCGTCGGCTTGGCGGCCCCACAGCTGGCCCCGGAGGAGGAGGCAGAGGCAGAGGACTCAACCTGCTCAGGTAAACCAGTCTCACCAAAAAGCAAGGAGCTGCATGTTTATTCAGTCTCTCTACCAGACTCAGCGGGTGCTCTCAAGTGCAGTGCAAGCCCCGCTAAATGTAACTCAGAGTTGAGGCTGTTTAACTGAATCGTGTATGAACAGCAACACTTCATTAAAGCTGCTCAGAAACAAGCCCACTGAGAAGCAGCTGATAAGAATAAGAAATAATTAAGCCTGAGAGAAATTAAAGTGTCACAACAGCACCATCCAGCACACATCACACACACAATAGAATAAAACATAGTTAAATAGTAAAATAGAAAAGGTTATTATACATTGTGCAGTAATTATATACATAGTATATAATGAAATATGATTAAAAATAAAATAAGTATTACACAGTGTGCTGAAGAAACATTATTATTATTATTATATAATGTGCGTTATATATTGTGTTGATAAACCTGTTGAAATGTAGAACTGAATATCATTGTCATTACCACAAAGCCACAGATTTAATTGTGGGGAGAGGCTGTGGAAGGATAAAAGCACATTGGTTTTAAAGGACTAGTGTGTAGGATTTAGTAGCATCTAGCTGTGAGGTTGCAGGATATGAAATGAAAAAATTGGTCTTATTCATGAATGTGTTCTTTAATCTCTTAAATGAACTATTAAAACAAATCTGACAAAACATGCACAGACCACCGGCTTGTTCTTACCAGTGCGAAAATTTTAGTGAATCAGGATTGATCTGAAATTATATTCCAGGCAATCTGTGATTAGGATAAGTAGGAATGCTCTAGTAATTCTGGTTAAATATATGGGAGTGATCATAACAATAATAATGTTGGTATAATGTTATTTACCTTTAATGCTTGTCTCTGTGTGCTTTCCCAGGCGTAGTCTCTCAGACATTGGAGGCGGCGGCCCCCCTGCCAAGCAGAGGGACATCGAGGGAGCCCTGCTAAGGTGAGATTTACATTTTTGATGAGCATCTATATGCGAAAAGCAACTTGTTAAATAAAACTTGTAACAACTTGTGTGGAGTCAAACAGTACGGCAGGTAATTTTAAGAAATTAAAAGTGACTCAAATTCTCCGTTATAAAGCTTCAAAAAGTTCACTCTGACTGTAGCGCAATGACTGTTTAGAATTTGAGAGTATGTTTAGTGAAACAAATACACTTCCACACAATTATCACCCAAACGTAACTAGTTTTTACTAATAAAATCAATTTGAGCGCCAGTATGAAGAATATGCCTTGTGTTGATATTTTCTGTGGATATCCAAACTGACTTTCAGATAGTCTGTAAATGTCATTCATCTTCTGTTCTGTTGGTGTGTGTTTCTGTCTTCAAGTTATTTTTGTACCTTTTTTTTCATGTGTCACATTCCAGTTTATAATTGAATCACTTTGATATTTGACTCTCTGAAAGACGTGAGGTCACAATTAGTATGTCTGCCCTGACAGCTGTGATGAGAGCAGCAGTAGGGATGTTTGTGAAGTGTCTGTAGGGGTTTTAACATTGTGTGTGTGCACAGGCTGGCGGGGGACCAAAGGGCCAGGAGAGACGCGCGTCACGACAGCGACGCCGAGGACGATGACGATGTCAAAAAGGTAAGAAGAAAGAGTTAAATTTCTGAAAAGTGTTTGTAGTGCTTGCAGCCTGTGAAAATAAAAGTTTATCAGGTGATCATGTCACTGCAGTATGAGCTGAATTTATTAGCTGAAATGTTGACTGGCCACAGAAAATGCTTAATTCTGATTGGCTGGCAGGTGTCTGAACTTTTGCATGTTAGAACACTTAATCATGCATTATTGTAGTATTCATTGTTTGTCTCAATCACATGAATTTTTACAAAAAGACCTATTTCTATTTGACACCAACATATGCATCTTGGGTAATCAGTTTTGAAATAGGTATTCCGTTTTTTTTGTAAAAGACAAGCCGACCTATGTTTTCTGCTTCCCTCAGCCGGCGTTGCAGTCGTCTGTAGTAGCTACCTCCAAGGAGCGAACACGCCGAGACCTCATTCAAGATCAGACCATGGATGAGAGGGGCAAACAGAGGTAGGATGTACATACATCTTGGTGCATAGAAAGGCGTGTCCATTTGTGATGTTGCCGTTTGTGTCTTATTAGACCAAATGCAAACAACTGGAGCAAAGGTTCAGTATTAATCACGTACAGCTGAGAATTACAAATGTGATGGTTTGTTTTTTTTCCTCTGTCAGGAATCGGCGTATGTTTGGCCTGCTGATGGGGACCCTGCAAAAATTCAAACAGGAGTCCAACGTCTCTACAGAGAAGGTGAGGAGATCCATCCAGTTTATGAGTGAACTGTTGAGCTGACTGCCAGCTGGACAGGCGAAGCAAATACACACATCTTCTAAGCAGCAAAGAAAAATACTGTAAAATGAAACATGTCTTTTGTTAGCTAATGTCAACTAACTAGGCATAGATAAATGAACCTGAAATATTTTAATCTACTGATTACTACTGATTTTGTTTTTTGTCTGTGTTTCGTACCAACACTTTGCATTTCAGTTAAGAAACATTATCAATTATCAAAAACTAGTTAATTCCTCAATATCAAACGCTTAAGTGTGATATTAAATAAATTCAAATTAGTGGTTTCCATTCAATTCACCATGGGCTCTTTTCACAGCAGACATGGACTTGTCACAGTAGGAAAAGCACAGGTGTTAATAACATTAACAAGAGCTCTGTTCAATTCAAGTGTCCCAGTGAGTTGTGACAGCTAAATGGAATTCAGCTATTGTTAAGATCATTATTATTATTATTAACACCTGTGCTCCTTCAGCTGTGACATGTCTTGTGTGTAAAAAGGCCTATAGAATTCACACAAATATCTAAACAGAAACCTTACTGTCGACAGTGTTTATACTGTGAGCCAGACAGTTGCCCAATCCTGTTGTACTCCAACTGTGTTTTTCTTCCTCTTTAACTCTTTTCAATCCTGTCTATGTCCATCCTGTTTTTGCCCTCACAGCAAAAGCGACGTTCAGAGATCGAGCAGAAGCTCGAGATTCAGGCTGAGGTTGAGAGAAAGAAGGTGGAGAATGAAAAGAGGGAGCTGTTTGAAGAGAGGAGAGCCAAACAGACTGAGCTGAGACTACTGGAACAGAAAGTCGAATTAGCTCAGCTGGTAAGAAAATATTTTCAACGCCTTTTTTTCAGTTAACAAGTGGTATTGACTAATGTTTACATTCATGACAGATGAATATAGGGTCTAATATTGTGTAAAAAGTGCTAATGTATGCAAAACGTGTTTAGTTATGTCTTGTTTAATTGGTTTATATTACTTTTTAAGACCTACACGTGCAAAACAGTTCAGCAAGAATAATAAAAGACCTGCATTATTAACAAAGGCTTCCTCATTATTATTTAAATAAATGCTATCCCATACAGCAAAGCATGGTGCATCCACTTTAATGAGCACTCTTTGAGCACTGACAGCAGAAACTGAAAGTCTGCTCATTAATTCATCTGCACTGTTTGTATTTGCATTTGTGTTGACAAGAGTCTGATATCTGCAGATAGCTACTAGTTAGCGTTAGCTACCCAGCCCGGACAGACTGAATACAGTAGAGTCCATCTCATAGTCAGAGGTAAAATCTTGTTAACAAACACAAACTGAGAGCTCAGTTCAGTGTGCAGTCGATTTTCAGTCTGTGCCTCTTGTAGATGCAATCTCAAGATCTGCTAAGAGATAGCCAGAGTCAGCTAGTGATCAATCAGGATATTTCATCAGGACAGTTCTGCAAACTGTGGCGCATCTATAGACTGAAACTATTCATGTCGCAGTTTACGGACTGTCGTGACTCAAGACGGCTAGTATTATCAACTATCATCTACGTTACTTTTTAACTTAAATAAGGTTTTTTGCACGTTGTAATAACTTAAATAAGTTATTGATTTACACATAATGATAGATAGTAGATTTTTGGTTATCTTAAAAACCAAAATTGGACATAATGTTACGAAGCATCTTATTTACAATGTTTGTTTTTTTGCTCCGCAGCTGCTCAGAACTAACAAGCTATATTTAATTGGATAGGGACAGTGTGTCATTATTGTCATCGTTTTCCTTAATTTTAATCTGATAATATTAAAAACGTCTTGACAGAATCATCTCACCACTAGGTCCATTTACAGGCTGTTCTGGAGCTTTCTGTTGTATCTCTCGATCTTCGTTAGCAGATGGTCTAAAACATCTTTATCTGCATCAACATAGTTGCAAGAAAACTAAGGTTAAGGAATGCAAATCAAGTTAAGGACTATTGGAAGAGATGGGCAGTTAAAGAGAGGCTGTAATACTGGAATAAAAACTGGGATTTACTTCAGTGATTAAAAAAAATGGATGTGAAACAGCAATGTAGGGTATAAAAGGTGTTAATCGTTTCTCTTTCCTGCCTCCACAGCAAGAGGAGTGGACCAGCCACAATAACCGTCTGGTGAAATACATTCGCACCAAGACCAAGCCTCATATCTTCTACCTGCCTGGAAAAATGTGCTCCGCCACACAGAAACTCCTCGACGACTCCACTAAGAAACTAAATGGTCAGTAGGGTTCTTACTTTAGAAGCATTTTGCCCATGCTTTAAAAGCCGTTTCTTGATCACTCTGTAACCTGTGTATCTTTGTTTGTGTCTGGACAGCTGTGTTTGACGAGAGGCGTGAGGCTTTTGCCGAACACCTCAGCAAGATGGAGTCTCGCCCCCGGCGACAGCCAAACCGCGACCAGGACGGAAACACAGCGGCAACAGGGATGGACCACTCGGCAGAGGGTAAGCCAGCAGGTCAGGTAGTCAAGGTGACAGGTAACAAGCGGAATGCAGAGATGGAGGAAGATGAGGAGGAAGATGAGGAGGAGGAGGAGGAAAGGGAAAAGGAGGGGGATAGAAAGGTCACAGAGAAAGAGGAGAGGGAAGACGGGGAGAAGGAAGGGTTAAAGAAGGACGAGGAGGAGGGGATGGAGGTTACTGAGGCGGGGAGTGAGGAGAAGAAGGAAGGAGAGGAGGGGGTTAAGAGCAGAGAGGACCAGAGGGACAAAGGAGACAAGGAGGCAGGTCCAGGGTCAGAGGAGATGGAGGTGGAAGGGGGGGCAGAGCAGAAGGACAGGAGCAAGGTAGAGGAGGGAGAAACAGACAGAAAAGAAGGGCCCACAGACCTCCAAAATGAAAAGACCCCGGACACCCAGTCCTCTGAACCAACCGTAACCATCCAAGAAGCACCAAACACCAGTCAGCAGCCCCAGCCCCAGCCCCAGCCCCAGCCCAGCCCCACCCCAGGGGAACCAGAAGTAAAGTCCTCTGAGACCCAGGGGGGCTCTCCAACCCCAGAACCCCAAACAACCTCCAACATGCCCAGGCAGGATTTGATCATAGCTGGCCTTGCGGTCCAGGATTCAGCAGTGGAGAACCAGAGAGTGGAAGGGAAATCAGGGGACGAGGTGCCCCAAAAACCTCAGCCTGATTCCCAGGAGGCCCCCAGCGTGACTCCTGCACCCTCTAAGGAGGAGGAGGACAGTGGTAGAGGAAGGAAGAAGGAAAAGGAGCCGAGGAAGGGCCGCAGTCATAGTAACAGCTCCTCCTCTTCCTCCTCCGGCTCCTCCTCCAGCGGGAGCTCCTCCTCTTCCTCCGGATCCAGCCGCTCCTCTTCGTCCTCATCGTCCTCTTCGTCCTCGTCATCCAACAGCAGCAGCCGAAGTCGCAGCCGGGACAGCGGTAAGCGCAAAAGGAGGCCGTCAGGCAGGGACAGGAAGAAAGGAGACGAGAGAAGTCACCGCAAGAGAGGAGGGAGTAGCGGAGAAGGGAGGGACTCGAAGGGATCGAAGGAGAGGAGGAAGAGGAGGAGCGACGAAGGGAGGGGCAGGTCGTCCCGGAGCGATAGGGAGCATAAAGATAGAGACAGGAAAGACAAGAGACGCTAAACTGGTTCCCACTCAGCCTCTGTGTAGTAAAGCTGGTGACCACAGGAAAACACTGAGGGAAAATAAGCTTCCAACTATTTACTTAACAACATATGAGATCAGATGATGTTTTTAAACTAGCAGTTCCCCTCAAAATGTCACATTTTCCACGAGGCCCATTGAAGCTTTAACTAAGCAGGGTTTTTCTCAGTGTAGGAATTGATAAGGCAATGGCAAAACTAAACAGAAAACTGGTTATTTTCCTCCCAATTTTTTTTACTTGGCAAAAGAAATGTAAACAGGACAGTGGTGTATTTGCAGGGCAGTTCCCTTATGCCGTCTCTAATTGGACCTTAAACAGGTTTGTGGTGGGAGAGACAGTTCTGTCATTTTAAATCCAAATGATTTATCTTCAGTCTGACATTTGGGTTTTAAAAAGATCTTTGTGCTACTATGATGAAAAGGTGGTGTTGAATGTTTTTGTTTTGTTTTTTCATCCTGATCATAATGCCATGGGCTGGGGGTATTAACGGTTATGGGAGCAGCGACCATTACCGTACAGTAATTGTGTTTTCAAGTTGATGTGACAACGCTGTTAATCCCTGTTTATTTCCACTGTTTGATCAGTGTCACGGCTCTTGTATCTTCATCACGTGGGTACATGATTTGCTCAAGTACAGGTTTTTGAAAATGTTTTTCCATTGTTTTGTACCAACTAATCTGCTTCAAATTAAAGGTGAGGTATTAGTGGAAATGTGTGTGTTGTGGTATCATTTCACTCATATTAGGGCTGCAACCTTATTTGAAACCTTGTCTGGTTTATGAAATGTCAGAAAATATTAACACATCACAATTTTAATAGTCTGAGGAGACATCTTTAAATGTCAAATATTTAATTTATATATAAAACAAACAGCTAATCCTTTTATTAAGCCCAGTGTTTCTGTTTACACCTTCATCGGGGGATAAACAGGTGTATTGACATTGATGTTGGCAACCACTTTTTTTTTAAAAACATCACACAAGGCATCCTACAGGATAATTACATCATTCCGTAATCAGGCCATTATCTGTCACCTGTATTGTCACCTGTTTTTGCTTTAGACATTAAACCATCTTGTGGTTAAATCAAAACACATCAATCCAGCTAAAGAACAAATGCCTCAAAAACAATAACGGTTAAACTTATCATGTAAGGAAACACCTCAAGTACAGCTCTTCATTCAGTCCATGTGGTGAGTGTGTTTGATTTACGTATCCAAAATGCTTCACATTTCCAAAGCAATAGATCCAGATTGGCACCTCGCTTATTGCAATTCTTTTTCTCAATGTCTTGAAAACTCTATCAGAAAACATGTTGTATGATGTTTAAAAATGTATAAAAAAGTGGTTTTCAACCCAATATTCCTGTTTGGCCTCTGATGACTGCGTAAGATGAAATGTTGGGCTTTGATTCAGCACAATGCTGTTTGAATAAAGAAGTTGATGAAACAAGTAAATCTGTGCAGCCGTCCTCCTTCAAAGATTTTTGCTTGTAAAGCACCAGTCTTAATATTTGATTTAGACTGTTCAAATCAATAGAATGAGACATTTGTTGGAATGTAAAAGATTAACGACCAACAAGAATATACATGAGAACTTATCTTACAAAACACCATAGTTTAATAGACAAATTTGATAGAACATCAGTACTAAATTTCAGAAAGAAAAAGTTCACTATTCCTGCTAAATGTAATAGTAACAGGCTTTTGGATGTGCTACAGCTCTGACAGCTGTCCATGTTTATCAGCAGGGATCCATTCAAGTAACTGAATACATTACAAATAATACAAGTTGTGTGTTCGTGATTCAGTCCCTTTGGTTTCGGTCCACAACTTTCATCCCAAACTGCAGGACCCACATCATTGTATGCACTGCTGAGACCCTGGTTTTATTTCCATCTACTGGTTTTACTTGTTGTGGTTGTTAAAGGGTCTCCATAATTGTCCATAAACTTCATTGATAGATCTTGTAGAGCCTGCTGTCTGAATGTTGCGTCAAGGGCCTCCAACATATTCCTCCTTAATGTCAGGTTGATATCAGTCTCTACATAGAACCTTGTTCACTCCGGCTGGTCTGCCAGGTCATTCTGCTCAAAGTATCTGCGGGACAAACAAAAGTAAATTAGCATATTTGCATGCGCACAGTATAAAATCAACATACAGAGTTAAATCTGACATGGTTATATAATATGATCAACCAAATTGGTAGATACCTGGCAACAAGACAGATAAGCAGGTTCAAAGCAGGCAATTTGTCATCCTCCTGACTCTCCTGTTAAATCATTTAAAACAGGGCAGATAAATGTTATCAACAAATCACACCAAGACTCTGATAACAAGACAATGATAACAAACACATGAGCAAAAAGACCTTGATGTAAACATAATTTAAAATACTTTTCCACAGAAATATAAATGCATTGATCTGTGGATTATTCAGAATACTCAGTTAATTGTTTTTGGCACAGCATATTGACAGTTAGCATGAGCTGAGATAGCCACCAAGACAGAAACAGAAAGTCCAGTGCTAACACCATAGCAACATAGCCAAAATCACCTAAAAAATTATCTTGTAGATTTCCACAACAAAGACAAGAGAACCCAAGAGTACAGCACACACATTGGTAATACTACACAAAGGCTTGTAGTACAGCAACACAGGCTAGTAGACAGTAGTGCAGACAGAGTCGTACCAGTGTGCTGCGGAGCTGGGCACATCTCCTGGCCAGCTGTCTGATGGAGGAGTGGGCTTCAGGCAGCAGAGGTTTCTCTAGGCAGGCTAACAATGCATACAACCAGCGACCCTACAGAAAACAAATGAGTGATTTACACATAAGAAATCAAACAATTTCACAATGAAAATGAAATGAAAAAAGGAAGCTGTGAATTAGATCAGTTAAATAAAAGCTAAATATTTCCACATTGGGCAGTCAAAAAACACATGCTTAATTGCTATTTTATCTTAGTTGGAAAAAATAAGCAGGGAAACAATTTGAGTATTAAATATATATATACATATTTTGCTGTGTCAACATCTTGTTTGCTTTAATGGATCAGTAGAAAGCAAAATATATTTTTACTGTCATGTTCTATGTGCTTTTGGCCACAAAGTGATTGTAGTATTGGACTTGTAAGAAGGTTGCACTCAACTGAAGAATCTGAAATGTCTTAATAAAATAAAATAAAAACTCACCAACTGTGGAACGAAGTCTTGTTCTTCAAACCAACTGATAAGAATTTCCAGTACCATCAATACTGTAGACTGTAGACACAGAAATGGGAGAAAACAATAAATCAGACTGTTGAACTTGTTTAGAGTGTGAGGTAAATGTCTAAATGGGCAGGGGGTGTAATTTACCTGGTTGAGTCTGCTGACGATGCTTAGGAAGGGAGGGAAGCCCACCTGAACACAGACGTGCTTTGATTATTATATTAGTAACATGTAGGGCTCCATTATTATTGCGGTCTGTTTAGATTTTACACTGTGGTTAAACAAGCTGTAGAATATAAGTCTTTATCTTTTTTCTTACAACCTTGCTGTAGTCCAGTGCTGGCTCTGGTTCTGCATCTGTGTGGCAGGATGAAGCGCCCAGATAAACCTTCTCTCCTAAACAAAATCTCTTCCATCCCTCCTCATCTGTTAGCTTTGGCTGTAGGACAAACACACACATACAAAGATGACATTTATAACAATTTTGAGTTGTCAGCATATGATTCAGCTTAAACTCGGGAACATATGTAATTGTATTGAATTTACACTTTTACACATCAGTATCCTCACCATCAGCACGTTGTCATCCAGATTCTGGCTGCTCCAGTGTTTCCTGTTCTTTGCGATACTCTGAAAGCAAAATGCAGAACATGGAAGGACTCTGAAAACAGATCATGTGGTTAAATATACTCTAGGTGTGATCAGAATAATCCTCGAATTATTTAAACATGAGTTCATGTGCCTTTACGGAAAGAAACTAACTAGAAATCCTTTTGACAACAGCAACAGGCAATTTCTGATCATTTAATCAATCTGTTGATGGACAGAAAGCAAACTCACAAAAACAAGAATTTTTACAGCTTGCCTTTAGACTCTGATGGGCTGATCTGACAATTTATAGACTAAAAAACGACTGGAGCATTGTTTTGTTTTTTACCTGTCTGACATCTGAGAAGTGGCCGACTTGCTGCTGTTGCCAGCTGAGACTGGGAGAGAAACCCACTGGAGCAGCGTGGCACTCTGCCACCTGAAACACACATTTATCAGAGATTGTCTCATCCACCATCAGTGCCAACGTCATATATGTTTCCCTGGCAGATCATATAATACTCTATATATGTTACATATATTATACTCTATCTAATATATATGCAGTGAGCAGAGAGCTGACTTTACAAATACAATAGTGATTGAGTAAATAAACATAAATCCAACTAAAGCATATAGCCATATCAGGGTTTCAATGGCCATCACTTGATAGGCTTTTAAGAAAATACAAATAATAAATTAAAAGTACAAATTACAATAATAGTACCATAAAGGCAGACATTTTCTATGCAGCAGAATAGTAATTTCCCCCTGTGAAGACATGCCTCACTGGTGTATATTTACTCACAGATACATTAACTGTTTGTTTCTTCTTCTTTAGCTTCTTGGGGTCAATCTGAGCAACCACCACTTCTGGACACAATGACGCCTCCAGCCTGTTTAAAAGGACACGCATCAGTCCAGTGATTAACTAACTGTTTCAACTACACTCTACTCACAAAAAGATACAAAAACTGAGTACAACTTCACTGTAAGTGTGTATTTTTCTGTAAGCAGAGTACAGTTGAGCAAAGAATAGAAATGAAAGCACAGAAAACATGTTATTTATGTCTTAAATAAACTAAAATTAAATTTTAAAACTGCCCCTTTATCGCGATATTTGGTGGCCCTCAGGACTGTAGTCTATTCCCCCTTTACACAGTTAGACAGCTTTCACATCTTTATTAGCACGACGCCGTCTTTACTCCGGTAGAAATCTAATCAAGCAGCAGAACTTTGGTTACATTTTTCCTGTAATATGTTGAACCAACTCTTCACAATACAATGTCAAAAATAGGGAAATGTATGTCAAACCTGCACTCATTAATAAAGAAATGAATACAAAAAAAATATGTCATTATAACACTGGGGTCGCCTCTAACATCACACTGACTGCCACAGTGAAATCCTACTTTCTGAATGTGTTACATTAGCTGGTTGGTGAGCACTCTTCCGCTATATTTACAAGATTTCTGGTTATAGCATCAGTGTAGTAGAGTCACAATAGAGTAAACTGATTTTCTACTGTCCAAACAGAAGAAAAGCAGCTGTTTTAAGTGAGCTTACTGCACTTGTCGGAGGTATTCCTGGGGGTTTCTCGGCGGTGCCTTCAGGTCCACGTCCTTTGAACTGTCTCCAAACTCAACGGGCAGCAGCCTCGGCATTAACTCCTCCACGTCCGACTTCATTTTGTATCACTTGTAAGCAAAGTCCTAACAAACCATGCAAATGAAGTGCCGTCTTACAACAGAAAAAGCCTTCTGGCGACCAAAACATTCAAGTTTTCACAACAACTCACAAACTAGGCAGCCATCTTGCTGGTAAAGGTAAAAACTATAGACGCGGAGTGATGACGCTGTCTTTGCGCGCTGCGTTGGTTGCCATGGTAATAAACGCCAACGTGTCATCTTTTTTATAGATAAAAGGGGCGAAGTCCACCAAATCTTTATTTATTCTTCTCTGAAATGTAAATTATAGATTGTTCCTCAAATATTAAACTCTAAAGTAAAATAAAAACCTTTGATCAGCGACCAGATAGATTCAAGATGTTTATTGTCACTTGTTACAAAAGTACAAACGTGTGAAATACTTTTGCTGGAAGGCTCCATTACTGTAGAATCAGTGAATAAATACATATAAAAAGACATAAACTATAATAACAAAATATAAAAGCAATTAAAAATATATTATACAGACAGCGGTTATTGCACAAAGGCTGTTTTGTATTGCAAGCAGTTCTTGAATGTTAATGATTATCCCCATGCTAGCCTTTGCTTATATCTTATCTTAGCTCTCTCATTTGCCATTGAGTCTTCATGACAGCAACAGTTTAGAGGCAATGTCCACTTGCCAGCACAACTTACCGGAACTATTTTCCCCAATTATGTTCATTTTCTCTTGATCTCTCCTGTTAAACTGTCAGGAATGGCTGTTTCACAGGCTTACATTTTCCTGTGGGGTACAGGCATAGTTTTTATGATTTTACCTCACTTGAATCTGGGCTTGTTGTCTGACTACAAGATCTGTGGAGATTCTGAGTGTGCAAGTAAGTGCTAAAGCTACTAATATATCATTCTTACGCATTATATACTGTAATAGGCTACTAATATAACTTGGCTTTTTTAAAAATCAAGTCATGTGAA
Source organism: Scomberomorus guttatus (assembly GCA_038419695.1). Classification (NCBI taxonomy): domain Eukaryota; kingdom Metazoa; phylum Chordata; class Actinopteri; order Scombriformes; family Scombridae; genus Scomberomorus; species Scomberomorus guttatus. The sequence continues at coordinate 24,239,303 of CM076455.1, forward strand.
CTGAAATGTTTTTCATTGTATGCAATTTATTATTTATTTCAATCCATCTATCCATTTTAATCACCTCTGTGAATCTTTATATCTCTTTGCCACTGTGCATGCATGTCTGTGTGTGTGCATGCATGTCTGTGTGTGTGTGTGTGTGTGTGTGTGTGTGTGTGTTTGTGTGTGTGTAGGCCCGATGAGCAGGGTACAGGCCATCAGGGACCACCACGGTAAGGACTGTCGTTTTCTGAGCTTCAGACGAGGAGACACCATCTTTGTTTATCACAAACTGACTGGAAAGAGAGAAGACCTCTGGGCAGGCAGTGTACGTCTAATATCTCTGTATGTCTCTGTCTTTTTGTCCATCTCTATGCCTGTCTGTCTGTCTGTAGTCGTGTCTCTTTAAAGCAAAATATAATGAATAACCTACCTTATTGAAATAGTCTCTCATCTCTGGTTCTATAGTTTAAAATGTGAGATTAGTCTTGATTATAATACAGATAGTTTAGGTTCTTGGCACTGATTGGTTGAGCCATGTTGGAAGCTTTTATATATAGTGACAGAATTAGTTAATAATAATAATGATTAACGTGCTGACCCAAAATCAATGCGACTTGTTCGTCTTCTATTTTAGTGATCACTTTATTTACCTATTTATTACTTAATGTTTATTTTATATGGACAAGAAATATAGCATGAACCAATGTCACATATCACAGCATTTATAGCCTGTTCAGGTTTGCAATACCTGTCCCTAGATGGATCTTTAAAATACACACTGTGTAAGAACTGCATTGTTTGTTAGAGACATAACATTTAATTTATTTGGATGAAAGACTTCATAAACACTATGAAACGCTACCACACAATACAGTTCCTAATAGTGATTTGTGAGCCCTGGGGATTTTATTTAAATCTTTTAGGTGCCTTAAAATACTACAGCCACTACTTTGACTGGCTTTTTGCTATAGCAAAAACAAAATCTGGAGAAATGTATAGATATAGTTGAATAAGATGTATCAGTTATATGCAGTGCAAGATTATTTAATCTTTACTTTACTTTAAGCTGACATTGTAATAGAAATCAAACCCTTAGCTGAGAAAACATGTCAGGATTTAAAAATAACAGAAACAAAGCAATAAAAAGAATTCAGTTGAAGTATGAACAGACCTTTTGCAGATGATTCTTTTCTGTAACACATATATTTGCATGAGCTGAAATATACAGCAAATGTTGTATATATCAAGTTAAAAACAAAAATAACAACCATAATATAAAATTTGCATACAGTTTCTCTGTGTGCTTTTTCTGTTGTGAGAAATTAGGGTCACAATCCAAGTCTGCTTTCTGACAGGACTACACAATATCATGCTTTTTCAAGTGCATCACTTAACTATAAACCTGGCACTTGAAAATGACTGAAAACTGAGGAAGGAAACCTTTGAAGAAATTTGACATTATCTTTCTTATTATCTTTCTTTCTGTTTCTAATTTGCTCTCATACTGACTCTCCCGTGTGCCCTACTTCGATTCTTCCACAACGCTGCCGTGTCTTTATAATTGTGATTTCCTTTTTTTTAATTTCAGATTGACAGAAAGTTTGGCTATTTCCCAAAGGAAGCAGTGGAAGAGGAGCAGGTTTATGCGACTATGGAGAAAAAAGTGGAGACACAGGTGAATAAGTTTTAGATTAGAGGCTTTAAACAAGTTATACTCTTTTATAATAAGTACAAAAGGTGATGGAATAAGAATAAACCCACATTTACAATACATATACATTATTTTCTTGCTATCTTAGCAAATTGAATCCTCTATGCTATAGAAATAAATAAACAATGTCTTGATAATTAAGTGCCATATTTTCACTTCCCTCTCCTCATTCAGAATACAGATTTCTTCTGTACGGATGAGTTTGGGTATCCCATTGACTCCAGTCATTTGGACACTGGTGATGATGATGACAGTGATCAGAAAATCCCAATCCAGGAGTCAGAAACAACCCAAACCAGCCCGTACACTGATGCCACTAATGCTGGAAGTCCTTCAACATCTGAAGACGCCTCTCGGGAATCTCCAGCGTCAGCACAGGAATCTGATGGTGCATCAGCAGAAGAGAGCGAAAACAAAAACAATGGTGATGACGCTGCCGGGACTCACGAGGAAGCGACTCCTGCGGCTCTGAACGAACAAGGTGGGTCTCCCTCCTCTTCCTGGCTCAGTTCCTCAGTGACAGGATGGTTAGGTCTGGCAAAAGAGGAAGAACCTGGCAATTTGGCTGAAGGAGAGAAAAAAGATGAGATTAAAGAGACACAGGCCAAAGATTCTTTCACTTCTTCAGTGACGGGGTGGCTGGGGCTGGGAGGAGAAGAAAAACCTGATGATACCAAAGACAGTGTAAGCAGTCAAGAAGAAGACAGAGAAACTGCTGATTCTTTCACTTCAACCATGACCGGGTGGCTTGGTTTTGGAGGCGAGAAAAAGACGGAACAAGAGCCAGATGAAGAAATAGAAATGGATGAAGAAAAAGAAACCTCAGAAAAATTCAGGAGCAGGAGATTGTCTCTGGACCTGGAAGACAATCAATTACAAGTTGAGGAGAAGAAAGAGATGGGGACACTGGGTTGGCTGGGAAATGGACTCTCCAGCACACTGGGGTTTGGCCTGACCAATCAGGAGTCAGGACACGAGACAAGAGAGGCTGAGGAGACAAGCCAGGAGGAAGAGGAACAGCCAGCATCCAGCTCATGGTTGGATTTAGGAATCACGGACCTTTTAGGCTTCAGGAAAGATAAGAATGAAGTTGACGAGACTGCAAGAAGCAGCCTTAAAGAGACAGAGGAGGACAAAACCTTAGAACAACCAACAGACTCACAGAACGTGGACACCAGTCAATCACAACCTGCACTGACAGATGAGGCAATGACAGAGCCGAGCTCAGAGAGACTGGAGGAGAAGGTTGCGACCAAAACAGAGACAGTACTTGAAGCAGAAGGTGATAGTATTATCAGCAGCAAAGACACAACTGAAACTCAACAAGATCAAAATCTCCCGTCAGAGACAGAGACACAGTCGGACAACACAGCATCAGTCGATGCTGACAGTAATGGTAAGTTAGAGGAAAAGTCTCAGAATGTGTCGTCCATGCTTGACAGCTTTTCCCAAACAGGCAGCGAGGAAGAAGAAGAAGGTAAAATTTTAGATGATAACAAGAACGAGAAAAATGTAGTGGATGAGGAAAAGAAGACAGAAATGGAGGGTGAAGATCATCAGATGCCCGAATCAGTAGGAAATGAGGATGAGGTTAATGGCAGAGAGTCAGGAGAAGAAATTCAAACTGCAAGTGACATTGATCAGGATTTGGTTCCTCAAAATGACATCGCCTCAGGCTCTGTTTCCAGTTCTGATGATTTAAAGTCGAACTCCATGGGACTATCTGTAAGTGAGGCTGAGGAGGTCGAAAAAGATCAGCTGCAAGGCCAGAAAACAGAGAGCGTGAATGAGCAAGAGGCAGAAATTACAAAACAGACTGACAATACAGAAGAATCTACTGAAATGTCTGTTGAAATTGATGCTAGTGGTGATAATAATAAAGGTAATGAAGAGACAGATGTACTTCACCGAGAAATTCCCACGACTCAGTGTGATGAATCAGCAGGACAAAGTCAAGTCAGTGGTGGTGCAGAAGACGGCAGTGGAGGGAGTCTGCCTTTTTTATCATCTGACACAGCTGAGGAAAAGAATGAACCGGTGCCCAGTGAGGATGACAGTTTAACTGTTGATCATTCAGACACACTGGCCATTACTGATAATAACACAGAAACAGAGACACGTCATGGTGAGTTAGGACAGGGAAGAGAAGCACAATCTGTTGAAGGCAGCTCTCAGGAGTTTGGTTCATCCCAAACTAATAATAGAAGCGCTGAAATGCATGAACATGCCTCAGAGGAGGACAGAGGGACATTTTCCTCTCATGAAAGCACACCCAATCAAGATACCAATATGGACAACATAGATCTGGCCTCTGTGGCTCCACAGATGCAAAAGATGGCCACAAAAAGTGAAGGTGATGCAGACAAATTAAAGGAAACGGAAAACAACCTCCAACCAGCTCAAGCTGAGAAAGAGGCATTAGACTTGGAGAAAGACTTTATGAAGGAAAGTGACCGGAAGCCTGAAACAGAGGCAGAGACTGAGGAAGAATCAAAGGAAGAGGAAAAGCAGCAGGAGATAGAAGAGTTAAAGGAAGGGAAGACACAGGAGGAGTTAAAAAAAGTGGAGGAGATAAAGGAAGAGGAGAAACAAGAGAAGACGCAGGAATTAAAGGACAATGAAAAGCAGGAGGGGATAGAAGAGTTAAAGGAAGAGGAGACACAGAAGGTGGAGGACTTAAAGGAAAATGAAAAGCAGGAGGAGATAGAAGAGTTAAAGGAAGAGGAGAAACAGGAGGGGTTAAAGGAGTTGGAAGAGATGAAGGAAGAGGAGAAGCAGGAGGAAGCAGAGGACGTAAAAGAAAATGAAAAGCAGAAAGAGATAGAAGAGTTAAAGGAAGAGGAGACACAGGAGGAGTTAAAGGAGTTGGAAGAGATGAAGGAAGAGGAGAAGCAGGAGGAAGCAGAGGACTTAAAAGAAAATGAAAAGCAGAAAGAGATAGAAGAGTTTAAGGAAGAGGAGAAACAGAAGAAGGTGGGGGACTTAAAGGACAATGAAAAGCAGGAGGCGATAGAAGAGTTAAAGGAGGTGGAAGAGATGAAGGAAGAGGAGAAGCAGGGGGAAGCGGAGGCAGTAGATGAGTTAAAGACAGATGAAAAGCAGGAGGAGGTGGAGGAATTGAAGAAAGATAAAAAATGGGAGGGAGTGGAGTTGTTAAAGGAAGGGACAAAGAAGGAGGACATTGGGGGGTCAAGTGAAGAGAAGAAGCAGCAGGAAGTTGAAGAGATAAAGGAAGAGAAGAAGAAGGAAGTGGTGGAGGAGGAGTTAAAGGAAGAGGAGAAGAAAGAGGAAGTGGAAGAGAAGAAGCAGGATGTAGTGGAGGGATTGAATGAAGAAGAGAAGCAAGAAGTGGTGGAGGAGTTAAAGGAAGATAAGAAGCAGGAAGAGGTGGATGAGTTAAATGAAGAGGAGAAGCCTGTCGAGGGGTTAAGGGAAGAGGAAAATCAGCAGGAAGTAGAGGAGGTAAAGGAAGAGAAGAGGAAGGAGGTGGTGGAGGGGTTAAAGACAGAAGAGAAACAGGAGGAGTTAAAAGAAGAGGAGAAAAAGGAGGATTTGGAAGAGGTGGCAAAGGGTCTCCAATCTTCACCTCACAATCAGAATGACATTGGCAATGAGAAAGAAACACAAGGTGAGACTGACTTGGAATCTGTATTCTCTGAAGCAGCCAAAAAGACTGAAAAGAGTCAGACCGAAAGCTTCCAGGCAGAAGAAGTGAGGAGGGAAGGGGAGTTACAGAAAGAGGAAAAACAGGAGGCAGTAGAAGAGGTTAAGGAAGAGGAGAAGAGGGAGGTTGAAATAAAGCAGCAGGCAAAGGATGTGAAGGATGTGAAGGATGTGAAGGATGAGACGAGGAGCAAAGAGGAAGAGGAGAGTCTTAAATGTTTAAATGAGCTTTGTTCTCAATCTGTTCAAGATGAAAGACACAGCTCTGAGGATGGATCGAGTTCAGCATATGAGGGGACAATACAAACAGGACAGGATGACAGTGGTCACATATTATCAGCCAGGACAGAAGAGAGTGAGAGGATCTCCTTTGAGAGTGATAAGGATAGAATACAGGAGGAGGAAAAGATGAAAAATGAAATGGAAGAAAAAAGAAATGATGCTGAGGCTGATGTGAGGGGAAAAGAACAAGAGGAGACGAAAAACAGTGAAGAGAGTGAACACATTGGCAGCAACAGTGCTAACGGCATCTCTGACCTTAATTTTGAAGTTGATCAGAAAGGAGAAATTGAACACGCAGACAATGAGGTGCCATATTCAGGTGAGAATGACCACAGGCTTCCTAATGAAAGTTTAGATCATCTGTATTCAGGCGAAACAAAAAATGCAGACCTCTGTAATGATGTGGATATGAAATGCGCAGGAACAGAACAAATACACTCTGATGATCACAATGGAGGGACAGCAGAGGCTGAAAGTGGAGGAGCGTTCGGCCTTTTCAAAAATGCCTTCAGCTTCTTCGGCGAAACTCCAATCACTGAGATAAAGGAGTCAACAGAACCGGCCTCGAGTTTGGATACCAGCACAGGTGACATGTCCCAGCCACAAGCCTCTTTGACTCCTGAGCAGGAACCGGATTCCACTACCGCTTCAAGTCAAGTTTACATTGAAGATTTGCACCCAGACTCTCCTGCCTTTGCCGAGACCCAGCCATCATCTCTCTCCCAAACGCAGACCCCTTCTCATCCCAGCTCTCTGTCTCCAAGCACCGAAGCGCCCCTCAAACTGAAAACGCCCTCTAAGCATTACAAGACCCTCCTCGCCCATATGAGCGCGGACGAGACAACTATTTTGGTGGAGCTCTTTGGGCGACACAAGCTGCAGTTTTTGGATTACATCCTGGGCCGCTCAGAACCCGTGACTGAAGACCCTGATGATGATGAGTCTATATTGTTGGATATAGAGACACTTCTGCATCACCACAGGGAGACACTCTTTGCTCCAAGTATGAGGCTCACAGATGCACCGCAGGAGGACAAGGAAAAAACCAGAACACTTATCGCACTTCAAAAACTAGAAATGCTGCTGGAAAGAGTGAGAGAGACATTCAACACAGAAAAATCAGACATCATTCGAGCAAACCATCAAGGTATATGTCTACATTGCCGCAAAAATCACGGCTGATGTTAGTGGTACTCTGATTAAATTAAATTCTGCAATTTTCGTATGGTTTTGCGTTTGTATCAATCAGAATGCATGTGTTCCCACATACAGCTGAGGCCAGCTGTGTCGGTGCGTCCTGTTCAACACACAGCAAAGATCAAGAGATGACCACGGGGGACGAGTCAAGAAAGACAGGAGATTCTTCTGTAGGCCTGGATGACACCATTCGTAGAGATGAAGGGATGGAGGAGGAGAAAGAGAGGGATGGACAACTGAGTGGAGGCACGGGAAAAGAGAAGGAAACTGAGAAAAGAGGAGAGATGGAAAGAGGAGGTAAAGAAGAGAGAGTGTCCCCTGAGACGGGTAGTAAGGGATCACCACAGTCACTGAAAGGTATGGATGACCCACGTATCCCTTCATCATGGAAGATTATTAACAGATGAAAAGATGATTTTTTTTAAATTAAGCAATATAAAAAGGGGATGCTACTCCAACCTGCTGCAGCCTCATTCCTACAACACACAACCTGGACTTTTATGGCATATTTTACGCTAGTATTACACATGAAACAAAGGGTTAGACTCAACAATGTTGTATCACCACTTTCATCAGATTTTACAGTATATTTATAACACCATAAAAGAAGTTGGTGATGAAATCTTAAATGTCCATTGTGTGTGTGACTCTGACCCCAGGGGTAATGAAGCAGAATCTGGACTTTGTTCATCAGATTGCTGAAGATTCATTCACTCATGTTCGTGCAGTGAGGGAGCTCCTCATATGGCTTACTGTGCAGGTAAGAGTTATCAGATATCAGATTCAATCAGTTCAATCCATGGGAGCCAACTGAAGGCTAAATTATCGTTAAATAATCTAAAACAGATTTGTAATTTGTCTTTGTGATAGTGGAATAACAGAGGAGGTTTACAGTATACAGCTACAATATACAGTACTGTGCCAAAGTTTTGTGCCAAAGTGAGGATGCTTTCAAAAATAATGACGTGAATAGTTGATTTATTCATTTATCAGTTCACTTCATACAAAGTTCAGTAAACAGAAGAAACTGTTTATCAATATTTGGTGTGACCATGATTTGCCTTTAAAAAAAAGCAGCAGTTCTCCAGTACTTGGCAGCTTGCTTGTTCCTGCATCTTGGAGAAGTTGCCACAGTTCTTCTGTGGATTTCGGTGTCTCAGCTGCTTCTGTCTCTTCATGTAATCCCAGACTGACTCCATGATGCTGGGATCAGGGCTCTGTGGGGGCCAAAGCATCTGTTGCAGGACTCCTTGTTCTTCTTGTTGCTGAAGATAGTTCTTTATGACTCTGGGTGTATGTTTGGGCTCATTGTCATGCTGCAGAATAAATTTGGGACCGAGCAGACGCCTCCCTGATGGTATTACATAATGGATAAGAATGTAAACTTCTAAAGTGCCTAAAACTTTTGCACAGTACTGTATATTTCTCTTCTTTAGTCTGCATCATCTGTGCTCTCCACCAGCATTAAACACAACATACATAGGTAACAGTAATGTGTTTGAGAGGAGTGTTTCAGCATTGCAACAAAACAAAAGTACCACAAACGTCTTAAATAGTGACATATATCCTAATAAAACCTCACATGCAATTAGAGGAATATTTTCAAACGATTCACTTCGGTTTTCTCAGGTAATAATTGTTAAAGGTTTAATGAATTGTAGTTTGGAATAGATTCATTCTGTATGTGTGTGTGTGTGTAGTCTGGTGAATACTGATGATAATTTAAAGCAGGTAAGAGCAGGTTTCCATTGAATTTCTGCCCGACCCAACCTGTCATGTTTAGTCAGGTAACTTTTGGTTCACTGGCAACGTCTGCCCTTATGGATACTTTTCTATGGGCAGCTTTGGTTCCAAATGGATGCAAAATTGTATGGCCCTCTTGATCCATACAGTAACTCTGAAAGTGTTGGGTCTGGTTCTTTAAGACACTGAACTTGTGACATGTTGATATGACTCTCCCTTTGGCAAACAGCTTTGCTTACCTCTCAGCTGTCAAGGATCAGTCACATTCCTACTAGTGCTGGTCTACTACACACGTTCAGCCAGCCTGCAATCGGTTTTAAATAATTTGAGAGGCCAAGTTATTCTCTAGTTTCAAATGAACGAAAATGAGGCCGTTTCGGTGAGTATAACCTTTTGTATAACATTAGGATTTAACCAGTCAACCTGAGTCGTGTTCACCTGTATCCTGGACCAGCTTTTTATTAGCCTCCTTAGCCTGTGGCCGGAACTCAAAACAAATGATATATGCTGCTGCTGCTGCTGCTGCTGCTCGAGAGAGAGAGAGAGAGAGAGAGAGATAGGGCTTTTGTGTAAACACATAAGATTGGATTAATTATATTAGTCACACGTGTCATATTGAGAATACTGTAATTATTTAGGTGACACCTGTTTCTTTTAGTGTCACTTTGAAACCGCTCCGATGTGCCAGTGTGGCATTCTACAATTGGTGACGTTGCGACTGAACCATTTACATGGGCAGGGGTGTCCGTGCATATACCTGAGCATGCATGCACACTCTAAAACAATATATGTGTTATATCTAATTCTTTATTGTTATTGTATATCTTGTATCATATTATTTTAAGCACAAGTAACAATTCGAGTCGTTACAGGGAATTTGTAGAGACAATTTAAAATATTTCCCCCTGCGATGTATATTGTGACGTGGTCCACTCTTGAGCGTTAGGGAAGTAAATTCACCGCTAGGCTGGCTGGCGGCTTTAGTTTCTGTTCCTTATGTTATATTTTTTAATAGAAAATATCACTAAAATATTGGACCAAATGAAATAATTTGGAAATGGCGAGCGACCAGTTGGCCAGCAAGGCGGTGGACTTTCAGGCGACGGCAGAAGCTTACTACAGTATCGCCGTGGAGAAAGTGAAGGATGTACGTTATGTGGCAGGTTTCGTTAGCATTTCCCAACTAGCCTTCGCAGCTGAAACAACGTAACGGACTGTCATGTAACGTTAACCGAAAACAGCTTAGTATTATTCATTAAAATGTACACGTTTTACTGTGTACCTCTCATATTTGACTATATGTGTGTCCTACCAGTGCTGCTAACCACCTGTCAAGACTATTTTGAGATTTTATGTTGCTCTTTCAAATGTGTTTGTGATTGTTTACGTTAGTCTTTCTTGTCAGGTGTTGTTCTGCTTTCCTGCCGATTCTACATGTTTAGCTAAAAGATGGCAGATGTTTGTGAATTTTCCTTGCAGCAGATAAATATGATATGGTTGATGAAAAGCCAATCATAAGTTTGTTTTGCTGGTTGTATGATCCTTCTGTTTTTGTCTTTGTCTGTTGGTTAGTTTGATTGTGTGTTTTTGTTATTGCTTGTGTTTTAACCGGTCCTGCCTGACTTGAATACCTGCCATCTTACCTACCCCCTTTTCCCCTTAGAGGACCACAATGGAAATAAGCTTCTAGCTTTATTGTGTTTTTATCCTCAATAATTTAATTGTATGTCAGGACTGAGTGACTGCAGTCTTGCATGTACTTTATTGTTGTCAAATCTTTCTATCTATCTAACTATTCATTAGGGTAGTGTTTTTCAGGTGTATTGAGTAAAAGTCAATACAGGGCAGTCATGCAGTAGTAAGATGCTGATCCTAATGTCCACAATGAGTATTACACTGTAAACAATCCACTAAGTTGAAAAACAGTGAACCAGATTTTGTTCCCAGACTAACATAGATCACACATCTCATTTTCATTACAGTCAGCTCCTATAGTAAACGGTTCTCTCCTCTTGTTCTAGGTTGTATCATCGCTGCCTGATGACATCAGACCTGGGCCTGACCTGTACGGGGTGCCATGGGAACCAGTCATCGTCTCCAGTCTGGTGGGGCTGGTGACAATGTTGTTGTTTAGCTGTAGATGTTATAGCTCTGTGAGTACACAACACACACACACACACACACACACACACACACACACACACAGTATATACAGTACACATGAACATAATAAAGATGCATTTTCCAATCCATTAATCTCTTTAATGACTAATGGTCCGTTGTTGTTTTCTTCATATTTCTCCAAAGGTCAAAAGCAGAATGTATCGAAGTAAGTTCTCACTTTCTTAATGTAAGATTTTTACTAATACATCACTGAGCATAGCCATTTCCCTCTCTCTCTGTCCACTGTATATCGACACATAAAGCAAAGAAGGATTGATTGACTAATAATTTGATGTATCTTTATGTTTTCTATTCCCCATTTTTCCAGGTAAAGAGCGGTGGATGGCTGAGCAGGTTGCACAGCTCCTGGATGAGAAGTGTAAAGTCCTTGAGACTCTCAGCAAATGTCAACAAGAGGTTGGTGCTCATGCCAATTCTGACTATCAGCTAAATGGATACAGGAACTGTATGACACAACACTATGTCTTTTGATCAGCCAGATTAGTGTGCTTTGATTTGGCTTGAAAAACATTTTAGCATGATGTCTGAAGTGTGATCAAATAACAGAAACTCTTTCATTACAAAGTAATTGCATATGTAACTATATCCAAATAGTCACCTGAACTCAGGATTGCCAGAACTCTTGTCCAGAATTTTTTCTTTCTTATGTGTCATTTGTAGTATGATGAACTGGAGACCTCACTGAGAGACAGTGGTGCCTTGGCCCAAACTCAAAAGACCGAACATCTGGAGGTAAGGCAGAGAGAGAGAGAAGGTATAGGAATGAATAAATATCTAAACCTGGGTAAACGTTCAACAAAATTCAGTCAGTCATCTTTTTAATCCTTGGAATGTTTGAAAAGTGCTTCCAAACAAAATTGTAGAAAAATGTTCGAGCTTGAGTTTTCTTAACACATCTTGTTTTCTTGCTCCTCCAGGTCAAAACCAGACAGTTGGAACATGCTAAAAGGGAGCTAGAGAGGGATTTAGATCAACTGAAGGATCAGCTGGACCAGCAGAGAGAACACAGGATAGAGCAAGAAAGGAGGGTAGGAGGACACACACTTCTATAAACACTACCAAACTACAGCAGTCATGTCATTAACTATTCAACAGTGGGTAATGAAATAGGAATGAGCATCCATTGCAATAGTATGCTACAGAGCTGCAACGATTAGTTGATTTATTGATTAATTGCCAACTATTTTGATAATTGATTAATCATTTGGAATCATTTTTTAAGGAAAAAATGTTCAAATTTACTGATTCCAGCTTCTCAAATGTGAATATTTTCTGGTTTATTTAGTCTTCTATGTAGTAAACTGAATATCTGGGGTTGTGGACTGTTGGTCAGGACAAAATAAGACAAGGATGTCACCTTGGGCTTTGGGAAACTGTGATCAAGATTTTTCACCATTTTATGGACCAAACTACTAATTGATCGAGAAAATAATTGACATATTAATCGATAATGAAAATAATCATCAGTTGCTGCCCCTAGTGTGATATTGATCTAGTGAATTTCTTTTTTGTTATCCTTCTAGATAGCCGTGCTCGAGGAGAGCATGAAAACATGTGAGGACGAAACCAAAGACCTCCAGTCACAAGAAGAACAGGTGCAGCTCTCCATCTTTAACCTCTCCTGCTTCTGTTCCTTACCTCTCATTTGTGCCTCCTGTTCTCTCCCCTCAGAAGCTTCCTCTTCTCCTCCTCTGCTGTGTCACTCTGTGTTTCATGATGTTATCGCTGTCTCTCTGTCTGTTTCTAGTCACAAACCACTCTGAAAGTGTACAGCATGAACAGTGACAGACTACAGAGGAATCTGGAAACAGCTGGAGAGGAGAACACATTGTTACAGGAGAGCAACTCTCAGGTGAGATGCTGTACACACACAGACACCTACAACGATGATATGTGTATGATGGCAAGTGATTGTTAAAGCATTGTTTTGTTTCTGCACCATCGTTTCATCGCTCTGTCTTTTGTTTCCTTCTGCAGTTACGGCAGCAGGTGGAGGGATGGGCAGAGCGAGTGAGTGAGTTGGAAGAGGAGATGAGGAGGTGTGAGGTCACCTACAGTGGGATGGTGCAGGATGTGGCCAACAAGGATGAGCGTATAATGGTATGATTGGTTGTAGTATTAATTAAAATAAATAAATTACATTGTAATTAGTTACTCTGTAATGTTCTTGAATTTTCTAATAAAATATTAGAAAATATTATCTATATACAATCTATAATATAGATATTTCCATATCGCAAGAAGATATCTACAAAAGAAGACTACAAATGGATAACTAATCGCAACTTTGGTTCAAGGATTCACTTCTGTTACTTGACATGATTAGTTTTGTGAGAAAGCTGGTTAAAACCAAGTAATTTGTCTGCTTCCAGTCTTTAACGGATCGGCTGCTGAGAATGAAAGCATGGGATTCAGACCTGGAGGAAGAACAAGGTGAGGAAGGAGGAGAGGAGACGTCGAATGGGACAGCAGGAAAAGGAGAGGAGAATGGAAGAGGGGACGACTCACAAGGCCACCTCCAGAAAGTCCAGAAACTCATTTATGCTGCTAAGGTGAGCAACAATGCGTAGACTGGGACAATATTATAAAATGTTGTTAAAATGTTTGGAGGCTTTCTGGAGATCTCCAAACCAGACTCATTGAGATTAAACCTCTTCATACAATTTATTGGACACCTGCTAATATGTTGTGTTTGTATTTGTGTGTAGCTGAATGCAGACCTCAAATCAGTAGATGAAGACAAGGACAGAGTATTTGCCAAACTGAATGATGAAGTCAAAGCTAAAGAAGAACTGGAAGGTGAGTCAAGGATTCACTAAGATGCTCATTGTGGTCATTAAGATGCATGATACAGAACAAAACAAGTGCAGGGTGATGATTAACATTGGCCTCAATGATGTGTGCAATCTGTTATGTAATCTGTGACATACAAACAACAGTTCTAACAGGTTCTAAAACAATTTTACAGTTCACTGATGTTATGTTTGTTGCATCTTTGTGCCACTGTGTGTTTTTCTCCTCTAGTGAGCATTAAGGAGCTGGCGAATGAGAAATTATCTCTGCAGTCAGACAGTGAGCACTACTCAGATCAGGTAGCTAACCTCAACTATGCATTAGTGTGATATTTTATTATATTGTTGTCCCACATTGATTTGCCTTTGTATTAATACTCTTTATTAATGTGATCAGGTGCAACGATTACAACAGAAGCTCAATATTATGACAGAAATGTACCAGGAGAATGAGCTCAAGCTGCACAGGTACGGACACATAAACACATGGATATGGATAAGTTTGGTGTAGATCAATTTTTTGAAAAAGTAATAAGGATATTGATAAATGCGTGTGCTTACAGACTGCTGACAGTGGAGGAGAAGGAGCGCCTGCAGAAAGAAGAGAAGTTAAACAAAGCAGACAAAAATATTGCATTGGCCATGGAGGAACTCCACAACTACAGGTAGCTGCTTCCTCAAAGTATTATGAAACACATTAACAGTATGTAATATTCCTTGTACACACACTTAGTCTCCGCTGTACATCATTGTGTTTCCTTAGACGTCGTGCAGAAGAGATGGAGGAAGAGCTGGAGAAAACCAAACAGTCTTACCAGACCCAAATATCAGCACATGAGAAGAAGGCTCACAATAACTGGGTTAGTAAAACTCCATCACAAACCACTCCAGAAAAGTGAGAAAAACATGCTGAGGTCCATTCATTTTGTATGGCCAAAGTGTGTTGGTGTAGCTGTGATTGTTTGGCCACTGATGACAGTCAAATGTACGTTTTTAGCATTTCCTGTCTGTTACTGCAGCACACACAGACCTGATCTGACGTTGTATGTTAGGACACAAATTTTATTCTGTAACAGTCCTGCTGTCATAAACTATAATGTCATGAGCACTTGATTCAAATCACTGATCATACTGGTATATTTATATGTAGCAGGCTGATCTTGACTTTGTCTCTATGTACATTATGTTTCTGATTTTTACTTGATTTTCCAGCTGGCAGCTCGGGCAGCAGACAGAGACCTATCAGACATCAGGAGAGAGAACGCCCTCCTTAGACAGAAGTAAGCATAATTTCACATTTTTGAGTGAGTCACTGACTGTACCCTCGTGGAGATTTTTTTCTTTCCTCATCTCCATTAGTTTACTGAACTTAAATTAACACAAGTTTAAGGTGTACTTATTTTTAGGAGCACTCACAAATGGATTGTTCAGAACATATTTATGTTGGTGGTGCATGAAACCAACAGTATTATAATTTAGAAAATTCAAAATCAAAACTGAATTTTGTTGTTTTGTGAGTGTTTTCATCTTCTTTAATTTACTCATTATTTATTTTTACACTGCATACATCACATTGTGGTGGCTCCAGAAAACAATCTTTGTTATATGTTAACTCAGGTGTGTTTGTTTACAGGCTGACAGACACACAGTTTAAATTGGACGCCCTCGACAAAGATCCCTACGCCTTGGAAAGCCTGACTAGACCACTGCCTTTCCGAGGTTAGCACACACACACACACACGCCCGCACAAACACACACGCACACCAAACGTGTGTTAGTGAGCATACAGTATATCCAGTGCCTGCTGGATCTTTGCCTACAAACAGTAGGCAGTTGTCCTTGACTGTGCACCAAACTATCCTTTGCCTCCAGCTGAAAGGTCACCGTACGGTCCTTCTCCTCTGGGTCGACCCGCTTCTGAAACCAGAGCTTTCCTGTCTCCTCCCACCCTGATGGAGGGACCACCTGCTAGACTGTCTCCTAGAGGTATGGACACAGAAATCCACAGCCGAATCCACATACAGTCAGCTGCAGCTATACACCAAACCAAATAAGACCCACTCTAATGATCTACAAGCATAAATATAGATTTCATCATTGTTATACATACACTTTTGGTAGTATATCTGTGTGCTCTCTTCTAAATTATAAGCCACTTCCTGTATAGTAGCTTTTGCTGATTGGGATTATTTTACAAGAAGCACATTTCCTCATCTAGTCTCATACAGTCATTACAACAAAGCTCATGCAGCATGTTGGCAGTGACCAGCTTACTGTAGCATGATCAAGTGTAGATGCTGAAACATGTAGTAGCATGGTCTGAATGCTGGCATGCTATTGGTGCTCTGGATTGTGCATGGAAAAATGTTTGCCCATTCTGGTCTAATTGTCTTTAATGTCTGATATTTTGTCTTTGGGCTATTGGTTCTGCTCGTTCCTCTCTCTGTCATGTTTTTTTCCTCTCTCCTTCTCTGACACGTCTCCTCGTTCCGGTCCTTTCCATCCCATTGTCTTGTGGTCCAGTGGAGCACCCTGGTGGCCATGGGGAGATGGAGCGGAGTGGAGGTCCTCACTCAGACAGTGGCTCAATCTCTCCTACATGGGAGAGAGATCGCAGAGGACCCCCGCCAGGACCCCCTGGGCCCCTAGGACCTCCAGGTATGTGTAAATACAAGACAAAGAAAGGCAGAGACAATCAGACATTTCGGGTAGGTCTACCAGTATTATCAGAAAGGCCTGGTGATGCCTGCACAGACGAAAAAGATCATTTTTACCAATCACAAATGAGAATGTTTCCTCAATTTGATCCAAAACTAAGCAGGTAACTGATTAAGATTTTAAACTCCTTAAAGACCAAACGTTTCTTGTCAAATAAGTTAAACATTAAAGTGTTTTAAATGTGCTTTAAATTGTATTGATTTATGTTTGTATTTTACTGAGGTCCAGTGTTGGGGGGGGAAAAAAATCTTGTCAGCTCAAGGTGACCTAAATTTAAAAAATTGCACTATGCTGACAATACTAACACTGAGTTGTGAATGCAAGGATGAAAATAGAACAGCTCTGTTCCTGCTGATTCCTGCTCTTGCATATCAAAGTGAGAATCAGCCTTCAAGCTGCACCAAGGAACATTTATGTACAAGTCTTGCCTCTCAGGAGGAGACATGTGCATGTGGCACTGCTGGATTTCTGCTATGCCATCAACCATGCGTCATTTTCACATTATTTATACATGAGTAAAAATTCTGTCTGACTCTGTTGCACCATGTGCACTGTGATTGTGTTCAGGCCAAGTATTTCATTATGTTTTAAAGGCATTGTAGTATTGTGCTGTTTTTGAACTCCAGATGCAGAAATTTTGACTTGTCATAGCAGGAAATGTACATTACAATAACATTATCTTCCATTTATGGTGTCACAGTGAGCCACCGTTATTATTAGCTATTAGCTGCTCCTGTGTTTGTCAAGTCAAAAGTTAAAGCATATTGTGTGCATGAGAATGTTAATGCATGATGGCAGTGCATGTGTATTATGTTTATTGCATTGTGGTACAGGAAAATTACAGTTGCATATGAAGCTCTGCTATAAAGGTGTTTGTGATTCAGCAGTGTGGACATCACATCATACATCAGACAATCACACTTTACTGTCACCAACATTATTAATAAATGAAGCAACCTCCAGAAATATCAATGTGACACATGAGAGCGTTGTTTTACCTTTTTACACGTTTGGAAGGATTTTTTGATATAATATTCTTCACATATCATCTCTTTGCATCTCTGTCGCTTAGGCTACATGTTTCCAGAACCAGGAGGTCCCATGTACAGGAGACCTGTTCCTCCTCCAGGAGTGATGGGCATTCTGCCTCCTCCTGGCTCCCTCCCACTCGGCCCTCCTCTTCCCCATCCTAGGGGCCTCCCTCCTGCTGGCCCCCCAGGACGCCCCCACCCTGCAGACATGGCAGGTGAGTCACTGTATAACTGCTTGTCATTCCTTTATAATGTTTTTAAATTTTGTACTGTAAATGTCCTCCAAGATGTATTTACTTGATCTTAGACGTGTTGAAATGGAAAAGCTGATGGAAAACATTTGTGAATATCTGTATTTGAATGCGGACTTAAGTCACATCTACTCCTAAATGTGTTTGTCAATCCAGATGGCGCATACAGAGAGAACAGCTTTGGACTTGGTGAACAGGATCCCAGAGAGGTAAGACGTGTGTGTGAGACGTGTGTGTGAGACGTGTGTGTGAGACGTGTGTGTGAGACGTGTGTGTGTATGTGTATCTAAATGTGCAGCCTTTGTAATATTTACCTTTCTGCGTCTGTCACCAGTCTGGTCCTAGTGATCGAAGGACTCCCCCTGAAGCAGATCCAAGGATGGGGGGTGCACCCCCTCCTGGCCCACCCATGGGCCCCATGGACGGTCCCTTTCCTCGTAGAGCCCCCTATGGACCCCCACCTCCTGATTTCTACCCTCCCAGGGGACCAGGGGGGCCTCCCATGATGCCTAGTAAGAAGTCAAACATCTTTACAGCTTGTACCATCTTATCTCCAGATATCATCAGTGTGACCTGACTTTCTCTATCTTTTGTCTCCAGTGTGGGCTCCTCCACCTCCAGGCATGATGTTCCCTCCTCGTTTCCCTCCCGGTGGACCTCCTCACCCTCACATGACTTCCTACGGCCCTCCGATAAGGCCCCCTCTGCCCGATGACCTCCCGCCTTCTTCCATGGGTCCTCCCCCTCCCCAGCAATCCCCCCCCTCCCTACCACACAGCCAGTCGCCAGAGGAGCACACACCCTCACCTCAAGACGTCATTTGAACCTCACCGTGTTTCTGCTTGAGCCGTGAGATAATGTGTTTCTGGTTAATGTTCAACTCGGTGTTAGATGGATGATGGGCAGGCAGCTTTTTTCCACCGTTTTCTTTTCCGTAACAAATATTTATTAACCAGGTAGATGCATTTAATGAATGGTGTCAGTGGAGGGGAAACTATTAGCCATCAATAACCTATTTTGTTCTTTGGCTCTGTCTTTCTCCTCCATTAACATCCTGTCTTTTCTCTCTTTTCTGCCTTGTCTTTCTTCCTTCCTTCCTACCTTCCTTTCTTTCTTTCCTTCTTTCACTCTCATGCTGCCACAATCATCATCCAGCTGCATTCCCTGTCAGGTAGTTCCTGTTGTTGTTGAGTCATGGTGACAGCAATTTCACATATAATGGAAAAGTAACACACACCAAGGGTTGTAGTGAGGTACTGATCACTGGAAGTAGACTTGAGAGTAAGAAAAAAAGTGTTGCACACTCTGGCTCCATATTCATTTCTCTTTTATTTAGATGATGTTTTAGGCCCTCAGGCCTTCTTCAAGATCAACAATAATGAATCCTTAAACGTCATCTAAATAAAAAAGGAATGTATATGGAGCCAGAGTGTGTGACAGCAATTTCACAGCCAGGAGCACAGCAGTCTAATCTTCTGTACGTGTGTGTTTGTGTTGCCGTGTGAAGCAGAAACAGTTTGCTGTTTGCTTGACGATGACAGAAAGGTTTTTAATTGAACAAAGGACAAATTTGTGCATGTAGGAATGCTGTATGTGTGGTTGGTTTTGAGAATGGAGCGTTTCACATCAGTAGTCAATATTTCATGCTGATGACAGAAAAGAAGCTGTCAGGGAGGAAATACATCGTTTTAAGATTAATGCATTATATTTTGTCATTCCAGGACTCATGCCATTATCATCATAATTTTAAAGAATTAGCCATTTAGCATCTGCTTTGTTGTTGTTGACATGGATTTTACTACACTTTGTCACATCACATGTGGTCTTGTTTTGTCAGAGACTGAACTGAGTTGGTCTTGAACTCCCCTAAATACTCCTCAGAGGTCAAATGAGATATTTTCTCTAAATATAATTATAATGCATAACTTAATTTTACTGGCTTCCTTGTGGGATTTTGAAGATTCATGATAAAAGCTACTTTTTCAAGAGCAGCAGGTAAACAGTGCTTTTGATCTTGTTACAATGACTTACATAAAGCCTGGCTTGAAAAAAGTGGCTTATAATAGCCACTGGTATTTTCTTGAAGTAAGCTGTGACTCGTCATTAGTCACAGAGTGGTGAATCAAATGGACTGACTGGAAGCCATTCTGACTCTGAAGGTAGCCACAGGCAGAATGACATCTATGTGAATTTTGTAAAAAGTGATGATTAATAGATGAATAAAGAATGTCAAATTTCCATTGTCTCCATATTTCATTAATGTATTATATTAATGTGCAATTTGTTGTGCATGGAATTGTAACAGCAGTCAGCGGAAAACACTGGAATGATGAATTGGAAGTCAGGCTTGGTTATTGATCGGTGCTGCTGAAATGCTTTATTTTAAATTAGTAATTGCAAATCTTATTATTCTTGTATTCCTTTAAATATGTACTTTAAAGTATTGTAACCCAGATTGAACAGCACAATTCATATATAATGTTACCCAACCAAGCTGTTATGTGTCGTTTTAGACATTTACAGACGTTTCTGAAAATAAATTTGCAAGTCTGCAGTTTCAGTTACAAGACTTGTAAATAGTATAATTTAAATTACATGTAATTACAGGTAAATATTGGGTTATATCAAATTTGGCAAGATCTGACATTATTTTTCATCATTTTAAGTTACTAATAAGACTGAATGAAATGGACTAGAGTTCTGTTAATCATCAGTAACTACCACAGCTGGCATCATGTCTTGTTCTTATGCCTTTTTTTTCCCTTTGTGATCATTTTATATTTGCAGGACTGTGCCTCTAGAGAAGGAGTCGCCAGTAATGTGTTTTCATGTACAGTAAATGCAGGATATGCACATGATGTCACTGTATGTGGATGTTGCCACTGTCACTCTCCCCTAGTTGGAAATAAGCTGTTGTACAATCAACTGGCTTTTTAGTCAGCCTAGTCTCCACCCTTAGCTGAAGCAGAAATTCCTGTGCATTTTGCACAATTTTGTCTTAATCAACAAAGCTGCAAAGTTACAATAATTTACATTTGTCTCAGGCTCAGATTTTGTCTTTAGTAAGTTAGAAGTTAGTAGTAAAATGAGACTCACCTGGGCTTATGTACACTAATTAGAAGGTATGCACATCAAAATCAAAATAAACAAGAATGTCATTATTATTTTGATCAGGCTGATAAATCCAGCTTTAAAAGTCTTGAATGATTAAAGGTTTAAAGCTTGACAATAGTCAAGAACTTTAACAGAAGCAAGCAGTATGTGTAAATATTGTGATGATTATTTTTCACATTTTTTATGGGAAATTGGCCCTAAACAAACTACAGCAACTACTTCTGTTTATGATGGAGAATGAAAAATGGAGTAAAGGTGTAAACTGTGCCAGTCAGTGCTTCCTGCAACAGAGTGCACTTGTGAAGTTAAAAGAAACGTGCCATTAAACCACTTATCACAATCTCTATGCACCTTGTGGTCACCGCTGCGTAAGAGAGTGATCCATAATTATTTTATTAGGAGGATATACTCTGGTGTTAAGTCCTGTCAGATGTCAGCAGGGTTGGTCTCTCACTTCCTGCACCGTGTTCTCTTTCGGTCCTGTAAAGCAATTTGTAAACTCTGTTATGGAAAGCTGCTAAATATTTAATTCTTATTAGTGAGGTAACGACAAGCAAAGAGCCAGGGCTGCTCTTGGTCTGGCAGTAGATCAATGTGCTGACCTCAGCCTTGCTGTCAGTGTGCTCACTGCTAAACATATTAACAGACACCACACAGCGCTTTATAAAACAGCTTTTAATTGTAAAACATCCCATCCACGTCATCAATGAGAAAGAAAATAATGTACCTGACACATTACTTCAGATAAACTGCTGAAAAATATCAATTTGACACATCACCACCACCTCAAAAATCTCAGTTTTTAAAATCAACAATATTAAATGGCAGTTTGTTCATCATCCTTTATAAACAACGGGTTATAACTGAAGATCCAATGACGGGGTATGATTGGAAGAACATGTAATTTTCTCCGACTATTATTTTCTCCTTACAGTCTGGTTCCTTCCCCGTCTGTACAATTAAGCAACATCACTGTAAGCTTTAAAAAATCCAATCTAACAAATCCATATAGACAGCTTTATAAATCAGCAGTACGCTAAAATAACTGCTCTTGTCAGGATGCTCATCAAGATGGAAGAATTTTCATGTTCATCAGTAATAATATAAAAGTGTGACATAGAAAGAGAGAGAGAGAAGAGGTAGATACGTAAGCAGAGAATGTATCAATAATACCTGGGTAACTCATTTCCTTGAAAGGGATAACTGCCTGTTTGATAAGTTCTTGTCCCAGTTTAATATGTTACCAGCAGGAATAGTGGTGTAAGATGTTGCTGTTAAGAGAGAGTTAAAGCCTAGAATAACAGAAATCTAATACATACATGAAGCTGGGCTTTAGACAATTAAGAAAACTATTCTTGACAGTGCATATGACCTCGTCTTGGTCATATGCACACACAGTCTTGACAAATCTTTTTCCTTATCTTGTATTTTAATTGCTGCAATCAATGTGTGATTTAAGTAATCTACAAGTTTATCTCAACCACTATTGCAGCTATCAAACTGTAATTCCAAAAAATGCAAGATGCACCATTAAAACAAAGAAACATGACATTTTCCACAACTTGACTTGAAACGTAGGCACAGTGGAGTGCTGGATGCTCTCTGAAACAACAGAAAACTGTACAAACTGTCATATGATCACCACCTAAATATTCAAAACATCATAAAAAAAGTAATTATTAGCCTCCCATAATACATTTAAACTGACCCACATAAAAAAGTACAAAGAAAAAAAAAAATCAACATTTTCCATGGCACAATGGACCTGGTTCATGTACAGTATTAACAGCCATTTCCCTGTATGACAATGGAAGCTTCATCAATAACTTTCTAGTTTTAAGATTAAACATCTCAACCCTTATCCTGGTTTGGTCTAACTAACACTCAATGAGGAAAAACCCTCCGAAGGCTCCAGCATCACCAAACAAAACTCAAGTTTACATGTTTGCAATGGCTCCTGAACTTCTGGTGAGTACAGTGCTCAGACAACTGGGCAAACAATCCACATGACTCGAGGTCTAATAGTGTCCACCTCAGACTGCTAGCTGTAAAAAAAATTGCTTAATTCTGTCACAATCTTACTAACTTTAGCTATAAAACAAACACTAAACGAATTCAGTTGAGTTTGGATCATACTGTCGGATTACCTAGTGTGTAAAGACTATCGCCTCTTGGCATCCTCACCAAACACTAGGTGCTTTGAAGACTAAAAACTTCAACTTAGACCGCCCATAGTCAAAATTTCAAAATGTAAACTGGAAATAGAAAAATAATTTGCCAGAAAGCATTTGAAAGAGTTCATTCCAAAACATGGCATTATACCTGGTTTGGTGATAAGCGGTTATGAAAATCTGTCTGAAAGGATGTAGTACAGGCATAAACTGAAATTATTGTTCAACAGTGTTTTACTTTCATGCCAGAGTCAGTGTGTGTTGCTAAAATTATTGGCAATATTTTTTTAATGTTATAATAAAATAAAAAAATATAGATATGCCAGTCTGCATCATGCACATGCGAAGAGGTTCTTCCTTTTCAAGGCATCAGTCGTTAATACTAATATATATATATATATATATATATATATATATATATATATATATATAGTCCAATGATACTTGATATGCTGCATCAGTGTTTTTTACAGCCTGGCATCAATACAAAACTGGGAGTAAAACTAAAAGTCTAAAGTAATTTCTTTTTGCCAATGTTTAGCATGAAAATGGTCAAATGAAAGGTACTGTATAAGTAAGTCAAATTAACTTATCAGTTCATTTAAAAAAATGGGGATATGAGCCTCCAAAAGCATGTATTGGTGATCAAATGGTGGAATGAAACCATTCCTCCCCTGCACTATGTGAACAGAACCCAACACTTCAAATTCAATAACGTGATCTAAATCATCTGCAGAGCCCACGTCTGAACTAAAGCACTGGTATCTAACTTGTCAGTGGGGACAAATAACGCTTCTATTCCTGTTTGTCCTTTAAAAAGGGATTCAACCCATGAGTCCTTGTTGTGTGTGCCGGTTGGCACGAGAGGCAGCTTACCGACTGGTGTCGCTAAGGCTGTGAGGCCTATGAGGCTGTGGTCGCTGTTCGCTGAGGAGTTTAAAGGATTTTGGGAAGATTCAGAGAAATGTTCATCTGTGTATGTTCTCGTGCTGGAAGAAGTGAATGCTACTGTGTGTGTCATATGTATGTTTGCATGTATTGTGTGTGTGTCTGTGTGCCTCAGCAGTTGAGAATGGGTCTGTTTCTGTCTGGTCTGAATGGAAACACGGAGCTGTCAGAATCAGCCTTCCCTCTGTGAGGACCCAGCGTAGCCACGGCCTGGAGGACAACACACACACACACACACACACACACACACACACACACACACACACACACACACACACACACACACACACACACACACACACACACACACACACACACACACACACACACACACACACACACACACACACACACACACACACACACACACACACACACACACACACGGTTGTTAAAAGATGCACACTCTAATGCCATCAAGACACAAAGACGCACCTCTGCCTATCAATAGTCACACACCTTTCTGATAGCTGTCCAGTCCTCCAGGATGTCCAAGTCAGGCAGCATGTAGACAATATATGGACGTGAGCAGGGTTAAGGACAGTGACACGGGGAGCAGGAATGAATTTAAATAGAAGGACACATTTAGATACCAGTATTTGGGATTTATAGAAGCAGTAAAAGTAGAGACACTTAGTAGGAGTATCAATGTGAACAGTAGAAGGATATCAGACACCACTGAAGGTCGTCTCCTCTTCTTATCTGGACTTAAAGCATCTCTCCTCTTCTTCCTCCCTGACAACTCGTCATTCCACAGCTCTGATAGAGACACAGAGAATGATTTCAATTATTTGTATAAGCACTGAATACAGTATACAGTGCTGCATGTGTGTAGTGTGTTCTTATTACTTAAAAATTCAAATGTGTTGTATTTAGTTGCACATGCGTGTTACCTGATGTAATATCTATGCTGTGTCTGTCTTCCTCCAGTCTTCTTATTTTCTCCTCCAGTTCACTCTGAACTGTATCAAATAGCAGCAGCTTCTCACTCTGTACACACGTACACACACACACGTACACACACACACGTACACACACACACGTACACACACACACGTACACACACGTACACACACGTACACACACGTACACACACACACACATTAATAAGCCCCTCAAATCGAACACAAAAGCATGCATCTGAATATATACATACACCACCGGTAGTGAGATACACACTCATCAAAATTTAAATCAAATTCAAGAACTCAAGAGAAATTGCAAGGTAATTAAAGTGTATGCGTGTGTATGTGTGTGTGTCTGACCTCCCAGTGCTGGGATGCTGCCTGGATTTCACACTGATACTTGTTCTTCACAGACTCCAAACACAACTCTCTGTAGATACCTGACAAAGACAGACGGAGACACACAAAGTGAGATTGAATGAGGAGACCAGAGTGTGTAAGACTTTATGTGTGTGTGTGTGTGTGTGTGTGTGTGCGTGTAAAAGTTACCTGCCACCTTGGTGCGGACCTGCATGTTCTCCAGCAGTACTGCCAGAGGCTCAAGATATTCTGCTGCCCGACCTGCCTCCACCTCTGCCAGCTTACTGTTCACCTGACTGAGACGCTCCCGATACAGCCTGCACACATGCACACACAAGTGTAACTATAGACGTAACTCATTCTTGTCAGTTTTTATTTTCTTTCCTTAAAAGATCAAATAAACATCAAAACTTCAAAAATCTGTTTCAGTCTTACTGGTCTTTGAGATCAGTGAACTGTTTCTCCAGGTTGGACATTTCATCGAGACACTCCATCCTCCTCCGCTCACAGTCTTCCTCATCCATTTCTGAAACAGCAGAAAGTATCAACGCACACACACACCTCTAGTTTTGCAACTTTACATTGAACGTATTTCATAAGGGACATGAGAAAATTGCAAATAAGGATTATGAGCTGTTTCTTAACGGTAGAAATTGCTCAATTCATTTTGTAAGAATCTCCACTCGAACCTTTCACAGCAACAAAGCTGCACTTACTTCTCTTTATGGTGGCTATTAATAGAATTTTAATAGGAATGTTGTGCTCATTTTCTACTGTTTCTGACTTTCTCACCAGAGCTGTCTCCATCCTCTGAGACAGAGGAGGTGTCCGAATCCTCCTCTTCTGAGCTGGATGCCTCCTGCTCTTGCTCCTCCACCTCCATCTCCTCTGCTGTGCTCTCCTTCTTCTCCCGGTCACGGTGCACCGGCATGGCAGCAAGTCAGCTTCAGACCGTAGTGTTAGATAGAAACACAATGTCAGGCTTTTTAGGGAGTTTTATCCACAACAGATACAGCTTTACACTTTTAACATATTCGTAGCTCTGCTTGAACATCAGAGTATCCAAAATGCATAAACTCATCATTACTGATGTTTTTCTGTCTGCATGATGTGTAATTATCAGAATAAAACGGAATGAGAACACTCATGTCATTTTACACTTGGAATTATAAATATGACTGAATGGCAAACAGATGACACAAATTGCTTTATGGTCACAACTAATGTTCCATTGATGCATTCTTGTCATATGGCCATGGCCATTGGAATGATTTGGCAGTCCAAGGCAAAAACTTTAAAATATTAATGTTTTTTAAACTGTTAGGATGCCATAACTGAGATTTTCTTTAGACAGTAGTAGCTCCCCATCAGCTGTTTCACACCTGAGTATAAGGGGTGACATTAGGGCCACTGTTTACCAGCAAATTGAATTTCAATGTGATACAGCAGATAATGTAATGATCTCTAATAATGAAGTAATAATTCTTCAAGCCTCAGCACATTGCTTAAAATTGGTTGAGCAGATGACTGAGGACATATTTCTACATTTTTGTTTTTTCTTCCATTTGACTATACAACATCACCATGTTGGTTACCAAATGCAGGTAGTGATGTGGGGTAGCCACCGAAACACTATAACGTACCTACTGAACGATGTTATATGCATATTTATTCTTCATTTATCTGTATTCTTATGTTGGATTTAATTGTAAGATTACTGGGAACGAACATCCTTGAAGACAAGTATAAACCCGATTGGAATATGTATTATATCGCTTGAGATTCGCTATATTTTTAAAAGTTGTGCACGCATAGCAGTTTTCTACTAAATGGGACATGTAGCTATTCGTCTTAATTATTTAACTAGAAAAGACATAAACATGAACAAACAACAGACGAACATTATGTTAGCATGTTAGCAAACTTAGCACGACTTGTTACAAAAGACATTTATGAGGAAGCTTAATACTAAATTGGAACTCACGGGATAGAGGGGTGCTGGAGGTTTGCGGGAACGTTAAAAAATTAAATTTTCCGACAAAAACACGCTTTAACTTATTTTCTCACTACGTTACAATGCCGCTCGTGTTCCTTCAGCTAAGCTAAAAACAAATCTCTGTACGGCGGTCTTATTTGTATTGGGAACTGTAGTTTTCTTTCACGTTTAGATACTCATCACCAAAAGGCTTAACGACCAACAAAGAACTACGTTGCCCAGAATGCAGCACTATACGTTGAAGCGGAGAGTAATAACGGTCCAAAGCCTTTAAAACTTAAATAGCAGTAGAATTTGAGAGACGTGTTTGCGAAATATACTTCAAATTTTCTAAAAATCGTTCACCATATATTTCAAACTACATTATAAAAGTTTGCTTATTGTTCAACTATGTTGGCGTTGGATTTATCTGGTATCCATTATTTTGTTTTCCCTCCTCCCTTCTCCGCCATGATGTTTTGTGAGTGAGCAGCAGCTACTTGAGCTTTCAGGCTGCGGACTGTTGTGGAAGGGAGCTGCAATGGATGGATGCTTTGTTTTTTACAAAATATTTGTCTTAGTTTAAACAAAATGCTTCCTTCCCGACACATTTTACATATTGATATACTCCGCGCTTTTGCGGAAGGCTGCTGATTCTTAATAAATGCTCCAGGAGCAACGGTTTTTCAGTTATAATTTGAAGATTAACGCTAGCTGAAGCTGTTTTAAGTGGCTACACTCACAGCTAGCTCCTCTCCTTTGCTGTCTACCATCGCATTCTTGTGTCTCCTGCCTCGGGAATGTTCTCCAAAAAGCCTCATGGGGACGTTAAAAAGTCAACACAGAAAGTGTTGGACCCAAAGAAGGACGTGTTGACGAGGCTCAAACATCTCAGAATAGTCATAGGTAAGTTAAAAACCCTTGTTAGCTTCTACAGGGAATGCCACACCAAACTCAGTACGAAAATCTCGACATTCAAAGTTGCCCTGCATTGTAAACAGAGATACAGGCTTTTTATAACAAAGTTTAAGACTATTTAAGATCTTTTGCTATCTACTCACCCATTCGGCATCTTACCTGTAGTCAGTTATAAAAAATTTATTTATCATTCACTTGGTTACAATTTTCCCCCATTCGTTAACGTTATTAACGTTATGGCTTTCTGTTCTTCATCCCTCAAAATCACTATGTTGGACAGTAATGAGCCTTTTGAACCCAGTGAATAATAAGTGAAGTGTGTTTAAAAATAAATGAGGCTAGCTCTCGAGTTGAAGAAGGTTGAAAGACGACTTATTGTGTGTTAGTGGTAAAGTCTTTATATTGTCAGATTTATGCATGGCGTTTGACTTTAGGTCTCTGCATAGAGTAGAATTGGGCGTATTAAATGTATTCCCTTGTGAAAAGATAAGTGCACTGCCTAAAATGTAGGCACAGAGATGCTACAAGCTGTCGGTCAGGCTGTTGTGATTTCTCCAGAGGTGTGTCTGAGTGCTGGACAAAGACATGGTGAGTGACTGTTTCTTATTAAGATGTGTTACAACACAGCGCCAGTTGCAATGTTTTTAATGTGAACAGGGAGGATGACAGAGTAATAGGTGTGAATATGTGATGGCCGTGTGAGTGGCTTTGTGTATCTTTGGCACACACACACACACACACACACACACTTGCTCTCACACATGTACACACCCACAGACACACACACACTGACCGGAGAGGGAAACAGCCTCTAGTATTTCCTCTCAGTGTCCAGTACAGTAGCTCAGCTTCCTGTTTCTATTGTAAGAGCTACTAGACTGTGTGTGTGTGTGTGTGACATGGAGAGAAAGGGGTGTGCCCCCTCTCTGTGCTCTATGGGGAAAGCAAGACCTTGATAACAATCACAGACACACATGCACACACACGCACTTGCAGTTACATTGTTTGAGAACGAACACTCAGACAGCTGAACAATAACCAACCACATCATTTTAACAATCATAGTGCCAGACCACCTCTTGAAGAAAATGCACAGGGGCACTATTAGTTGTAGTTTTGATTTAGAAACCAGGCTAAATATACCATACAGCAAGATCTGGTTGTCCATGCTGTTAATGTTGCCCATGTAAACATTATTCCCATGAAAACACATTTTATTGGCCAGTTTCCTGAAAAATGTTCACCATTGTCATTGTAGGAAATAGAGACTGAGCACTAAGAGTGACTAAGAGTATTTTTTGTAAGTTTTATAATAGAATAGAATAGTTCATATCAAATTAGAAAGAATGATTCAACAAGAAGCTTTTACATTGCTTTGCAATCCCTTTGATGGCTATTAAGTGAATGCTCTCAGGTCCTGTTTGGCTCTGTTGTTGATGACAGAACAAAAAGAAACATTGCTGGTCCTACTGTTGTGTTTAGGATAATGACTAAACCATGACTGTGTTTATTTGCAGATTTTAATAATCTAGCCATACTCTAAATCAGTGGTTTTCAACCTTTTTGTCTATACTGTAGATTAGCAGATTACTGTGAAGAATGTGAAACCTATCAACACCTATGAACCTATGAACTTATACATTCTCGCATTGGGCTAACTTCTAGTTAATTAAATAATAGTGAAATTAAAATATTCCCTGTTTTTCTGGAGACCCCCTCAAGGACCCCTGGGGGTCCCTGGCCCCCAGGTTGAGAACTGCTGCTCTAAATAATATAGATTTGTGTGTACAAGCAATTTAGCACTGTCCAGTTAATGACAGAAGATGTCACTTCCATATCACATTACAAGGTCAGAATTAAGGTCAGCACATTATGGAAACCTCAGATAGCCTGTATTGCCCAAAGCAGGAAGGTGAGTGGTTCACACTTGTTTGTTTTTAGGTAGAACAGGAGGTAAATGTAGCTCTGGTCATCATGAAGTCAAACATCTGAGGTCTGAACTAATGTAGCATCCAGCACTACAACTTAATGTTGCTCTGTCGACATGTGTTGAGTGACTAAATCATTTTCTATGGGTCTTGTAGGGAAGTCGTTAAAGTACATCAGCTTGAGAAGTGGCCAGTGCAATCAGATGGTGAGAAATGTCAGTCCCCAGAGGAAAAGATAGAAAACCACTCCGCTAGGCCACGAAGACCTTACAAGGGCAACTACTATGGCACAGAACACAGACAGCCTGTGTGTGTGTGTGTGTGTGTGTGTGTGTGTGTGTGTTTTTTTGTGTGTTTTTTTTTGGGGGGGGGGGCAGAGTTCAGCTTTCGGACGTCACATAAACAAAGCCAGAGACAGTCTATCACCAGAGGCTCTTCCGGGTTTGTGTGTGTGTACATACCTGTTGACATGCATGTGTGCAGCTGTGCGTAGCTTAAGATAGTCCCACATTCTTGTGTATTTTCTTTCTGGTTTGACCCTCGACCACAGCAGTGGGTGCATTCTTAGTACGAGCATGTGTTTTATCTCAATGTCTGAATCAGTGCGTCTCCTTCCTAATGACAGCTAGTTGTGTTGAGGCAGAGATTCAGACCAGAACACATTTAGATAAACCTCCCATCCTTTAGAGCAGCATGTCTTAAACTGTGGCTGGGACCCAGACTTGGCTGTGAATCTTTCCTACCGCGGCTTGACGTGACACGAGTGTATTTAGAGAGCCCAGATGCTGCGGTGAGGTTAGATTACTTAAATGTACTTCCTGTGATGAAAAGTCAGAAGTATGTGCTCTTCACAACATGAGTTTTTCTCATTATTATAGATGTATTTAGACTTTTAAATCGAAATCCTTTAGACTAAGACTACATACCAACTGGTTTAAATGTCCATTTCTAAATTACTCATTACTCATACTCATTGTAAAGTTGTGTCCCTTTCCTCTTATGCTTTTATTGTTATATTTTTTTCTGTCTTTTTCTGACTGCATACACCTATGAGTGGAGGAAGAGATGTGTGGGGGTCAAATTGAAGAAGTACATTTAATGTTTTGTGTGTATAGTGGTGGGAGTGTTCCAAGTTTAATAAACATTTGATATGAGGGCCAAGTTTGTGTACACTTAACCTTAGTGTTCTTCACCTGAATACTTGTGTGTTGTGTTTTAGTTAATTCTCAACTTTATTTCCCCTCTAATTTTGCAGAAAATGCAGAATCCTCAGAGCTGAAGCAGTTCTTTGACCTGAACTACTCCCATATCTATTATGTCTTCTTTGAGAACTTTGTCACCATCGAGGTCAGCCTCAAGCAAAAAGGTGAGTTTTACCTACAGTTAAAGTCAAGAACCATGATGATGAGCGCTGATTGGTCAGCTTTAACAGGATAGGTAGCTCTATTGAATAGCAATAAGTACTTGCTATTAGATTCATATCGTGGTGGTGTTCTTCAAGCTAGTCTGTGTTTCAGGTCACAAGTCTCAGAGGGAGGAGCTGGACTCGATCCTCTTCATCTTTGAGGTAATAAAATATTACAAATTTCTACTTAAAATGGAAATCATTTATCTATGGTTGATGGGCTGCAATAGTGTCCATCAATAGTTAACAGTGAACAACTACTGTTTAATGTAACCATGGAGTTGGGACATGGCTTAAACCTCTCCATCTCACCTGCACATTGATCATAATTCATTAAAATGTGTGTGGTATTTGCAGCATACCACCTCTGAAAACCGCCTACTGTAGCACATGCTCACATCATTTCTTATAAAGTCTTGGTTAGTAAAATGTTGTGTGTTTTGCATCATCTCTACTAATAACAGGAAACAAAGTGACAACATACAGTCAGAAAGGGCACAACATTTACTTCTACAAAGTTATAGAGGAAGTATAAATTCATGTAGATTATTTTAGAGATGGAAGTTTCACTTGTGCTATTTTGCTCTCTCGAACTAAATGCTAGTTGCAGCATGACTACAAAATGGATCTTTGACATTATGTGAAACTAAATCGCGGTGGTGTTTATGATTCCACAAGCTCTAACTCTTGTAGGTGGTCCTGGACAGTACCACAACACCAGCTGGCATTGACCTCAGACTAAGACCGCAGGCATTTAGTAACACTCAGAGCTGGGTGGTGGTGCTTTAGAGTAGCCGGGATAAGATAGCAGAGAGAGAAAGAGAGTATGTATGTATGTGTGTGTGTGTGTTGTTGACCTCTATTTGCACCCCCATGCTCCACATACTCCTCTTTAAATTCAGAAGAGGGCAAGGCAAAACACAAGTCCAGGGAGCACTTTGCTAAAAGAATGTGCTTAATATAGGTTTTCCATGTTAGGAGTGAGTTGAAATTAGGGTTCCACAATAACTGTCTTACTAAGTTAAATGTACTCGTATTGCATTTTGTTAATCATTAAATTGTCTAAATCCGATATGATTAAATTTAGAATAGCTACAGCATCAGCTTGCACTTATGGCCCAGTCCAAAAGCCAGATTCTTTAATGGTCATGTTGTAAATAATCAGTGTGAAGTAATATGAAAAAAGGGAATATCAAATTAAATGTTATCACTATAGATTTGATATATAAATGATATACAGTGTTTTCTCAATATCTTTTTTTTTTTTTTTCCTTCAGAAAATCCTCCAGCTCCTACCAGAGAGAATTCAGAGGCGATGGCAGTTCCACAGCATCGGTAACAGCCACAAAATCGCATTCTCACCCCCTTCAAACATGTGTTGCAGCTTGTCTCCTAAGTGCACGTGATCAGACTGTCTTAGTGTTGCTGAATCAGGTTGAACCAGTTTTGGCCACTCACCATGATAGATAATTTCATGTAATGGCAAGAGACAAAACAGCTCTAAAACTTGACAAATAATGAAGAATGTGCGGCATGACGTCACTGTGCAGATGTAGTAGAATTTCAACAATGCATTTCCATTTTCCTTAAGATGTGTTTAGTGCAGTTGAATACCTCAATATTTTCCCAAATACAGAATGATGTAAAGTCTGCACACTAATGTATGAGGAGCTGACTAACTGACCATTATATTTACTGAGCACTGTAGTTTTAAATGACCAGGCTGACATGTCTTTCTCTCTCAGGGCTGATCCTCAAGAAGCTGTTGCACACTGGGAACTCTCTAAAGGTACTGCTCTGACCTGGGTTTACTCTGTATTAGTCACAGCCCCTAGATCCTAGTCCTCCCTGCCTCCTAAGCCTCATCTTCTTAATTTAACATCTTAATGTTGCGGAAAAAAAACTAAATGCTTCAAGTGATATATACAATTTTGGATTCTCCTCATACCTCGTCTCTCTTCTCCGTCTCTCATCTGCATTGTAGATCCGCCGTGAAGGCGTGCGCTTGTTCTTGCTGTGGATGCAGGCATTACAGAGTAACGCAGAGCGTGAGCAGCTCTGCATGTTTGCCTGTTTGATTCCTGGCTTCCCAGCTCCACTCTGCCATGGGTCTCCACGCACCTTGGACACGCTGATCAACCCGTCGCTGAGTTTAACAGAGAGTTAGTAGTATAAACACACACACAAACACAGTGGGGATAGAATGACAAATGAGCTTTTATTAAGGAAATCAGCCAGTCACTGTTGCACCTTTGATATAATGGATATGATTTGGAATATTTTGCAGTATTCAATGTCCTGCTTCACCCCCCCTGCAGCTCAGGTGACCCCAGAAGAGATCACTCCACTGGTTCCTCCCCAGTCAGGTGACAAGAACCAGGAAGACCTCACTGCTTATTTTCTAGAAGCGCTACTG
Organism: Scomberomorus guttatus; assembly: GCA_038419695.1. NCBI lineage: Eukaryota > Metazoa > Chordata > Actinopteri > Scombriformes > Scombridae > Scomberomorus > Scomberomorus guttatus. The sequence continues at coordinate 24,273,001 of CM076455.1, forward strand.
AAATACATGGTAAACCAGGTATTATCATTATTTCTTACTAACAAAGCTAACACAACATAATTACACAATAAGAATGCTCTGATGCCTTACTAATGCTAAACATGTGGGAGAAACCAGGTACTCTTATCAGCTACTGACAAACATGATGGTAGATTAAGTATTCATTTAATGCTTGACTAGTATCACTAACCCTTTTATACAAGTTTCATCCCTTATTGACACAGCTCTTGTGTTTCCTCTTCTTGCTGCTATCACACTCATGCATGTATACACACACACACAAGTGGCACATTCTCCCTTTAAAACAATGGCGCTCTTCTTCACTTGACCCTATTTTGTGTGCGTAATGGCCTTTTTATAACATGAGCTTGTTTGTGTTTGTGTGCATCCACCAGGCCAAGTCTCTTGAGTGGCGTTGTAAAGACAACCACGAACGTGGTTTCAGCTTCCTCTTTGGTCACTTCAGGAAGTTTTACCTTTCTCACATCTTTCCCAACTTCGCCATGGAAACCAGCCTCTACAGTCCCATACTGGGTCAGTACAATGAAGTCATTAAGAGCTACTTGTGAGCTTCTACTGTAGGAACAATACGATCATGAAATACAGCAATTTCAACACTTAACTTCTAGAAATACAAATTAGGATTTTAAAGCACATTAAAGTATTTTAAAAGCAGCACCGTCCACCCAGAAACTAATTAATTGGAGTACATTGACAGAACAGGAACATTATTTATTATTGTACAACACCTAAAGATCATGGTCTGTCCTTGCAGATGTGCCTCCAATGCGTTCTAAGCCCTACTACAGCGTGGTGCGCAGGGAGCAGGACGGTGGCGAAACAATCTACTGCACCAAGGAGAGTTTCCTTCAGGCTCGAGTCATCTTCATCCGCTGGCTGGTTTCCTTCTGGCTGGAGCCACGACCCAACACACACACACACATCCCAGGAACAGAGGGAGAGAACGTCCCCAAGAACATACAGGTAACACACACATATTGTGGTAATAGACAGTGTGCCAAGTTTAGTTTATTATGTTGACGTCACTAGGTGGTCAAATGAGTTCCTGTTTTTGAACAAGGCAGAACTTATTGTTCAGAGGGTTTTTCCTGACAAAAGCCTACTAGACATCAGATGGTTAGACCAGAAAATGTAAAAAAGTTGGTGAGAGATTAGACACAATTATATTAAATAATGTAAAAATGTTCCATAACACCAGCTTAGTGCATAACTGAAATTAATGATAAAATATTACTTAAAGAACGGATTAACAGTTTTTCATGTTGGTCTTACAACAACAGTCAGGAGCCCAAATGAATGTTGAAACAGGTTTTTCTTGCCATAATCATGAACCTCCTGTTCATACTGACCATTAGAAGATCACTTCTTAATGCACTTAGTGATGGGGGCCAAAATACACAGTCCTCCTGTGCAAAAATGTATTTAAATGTTTATCTGAAGCTAACATGAAGCTTCAGCTGTTAAAATTAGTCAAACCCAGTAGATATCTTTCAATGTTAGTCTTTTTAGTGCCAACGTCCCTCTTTTTGTTACTATACTTTCACCACAGCTCAACAGGGAAACACTGTCCGAGGAAACACAAAGAGGGAATTTGATGCTAAAAAGACTGTAAATGTGGCAGATATCCACTTGATATGACTAACTCAGACAGATGAAGCCTCATATAAGCTTTACATCAACTTCTAAATGCATTTTTACACAAAATGACTGTGTGGACACACTGTGGATTTTGGCCGCCATCACTTACATTGAAAGCACATTTGAAGGGGATCTTTTAACAGCCAGTATGAACAGGAGGAATGATTACAGGGAGGAAAACCTCTTTCAGTGTTCAGACTGTTGTTTTAAAACAGACTTGAATGATTATGAACCCTTTAAGAAATTATTTTCTGTCTCTTTCCTCTGACTTCTACTTACTTTCTTACCTCACTGTATACCTCAATTCTTCACCTCCAGCGTGCAGCAGCCGGATTGGCTGCTCGCTCTGCAGGCAGCTCAGATGACAGCGGCGGAGGAGGCATTCGATCCGACAACCACCTGGAAGGAAGCGGGGGCTCGTTAGGACCAGGAGGAGGCAGCATGGGGATCTGTGGGGGTCCAGGGACCGGAGGTGAACCTGAACAGAGTCACTCCAACACGTCTACGTTGACAGAGAGGGAGCCCAGCTCCTCCTCACTCTGCTCCATGGATGAAGAGCAGCTAACGGACATGGAGGTGGTGAGGAGAGTCCTGACCTGCTCCAGAACCAACGTCAACTTCATCACCGAGATCTTTAGACAGGTGAAGGAGAAGGGATTTTATTTTTTAGTAAGACAGTTCGACACACTGGAACTGACACATATTATTCAGCAATATTAAAAATATAGATTACAAAGCATGCACCAATAAAAATATGCATTGTTATGTCCACATTTGGTGAGGATCTACATAGCATATTTTTAACATATGTAGATATAGATAACATAAGAAATATCATGTGATAATACTTATATATATTTGTTTCTACCATCATAGGCCTTTCTCCTTCCCATGTGCGAAGCTGCAGCAATGCGAAAAGTGGTCCGTGTTTACCAAGAGTGGATCTCCATGGAGGACAAGCCAGTGTTTATGAAGGAGCCAGAGGAGGGACCCTATCCCATAGCCACTGCAGGCAGTATGGATACAGGCTCTCAGCTCGGAGACAAGGATGATGAGGTGAGGAATCACCTGAAATCAGAAATATAATTAACTGGTATACTTAGAGTACAGATGGGCCATGTGAACAGATCTTGATATATACATACAACATGTACTACTTAAGCACAGCTAGATTTTTTCACTCTGGACCAGCCCACAAGGCATTTTTACAGGTAGTATACAAAAAAAGAAAAGAACAAGACTACTACAACAAGATATATCAAAATGCTACGGAGACATTAGAGCCAGCGGTAAATTACCAAAGACGTGCACAGATCAGTTCATCAGTTCATGTTGTCCCCGGGATGACGATGGCCGATCAGCCGACCAGCCAATCATCTCAGGAGTCGGGCTGCTAGCAGCTGAGATGACCAGCCGGTCTCACCTGGCCAGCGGCTCTGAAACATCTCTGATGTTTTCAAATTTTCAAATAGGTGTTATTTGGATAACCTGAACACATATTGGGAATCTAAATGGTTACTCTCTCTACTGTAAAAATTATTAACTTAATAAAGTGACATATTAACAGCAACAACACTGCAGCTTTCCCTTTTTTTTTTCTTTTCTATCTTCTTTTCTCCCCTCTGCTCTCTCCCCTCTATATCCTTACATACAAACTAACACACACACTACATGCATCTAGTATTAAGCCAAAATTGTATTGTTTTCTTGGGATTACTGTCTGGTTCTCTTTGCTTCCCCATTTCTACTGTCCCATGTCATATGTGTTTTCATGTTAATCACTTATCCTGCACTCAATTTGTGTAATCACATATCTTGCACTAAATAAAAAACAAAAAAAAACAGTCCTACAGCTAAAATTACTACAGCTTTTAGCCTGGCTCAAAATCTCCCCCATCACTCCACAGATGCCTGCATTTTCATAGGTAATTGTAACTGAACTTTGTGTGTTTATTTTCCCATCAGGGAATGAACAAGGCGATTGACAGTGAACTATTGGAGTACAGTGTTCATGCAGGAGTTCAGACTACACTACAGGTATGGATCTCACAAGCACTTACAGTGTCTTTCTGTCTCACACAAAAACATACAGAAATGTCTTTTTGTTGCAGATTTCTTGTTTCTGTTCCTCCTCCACCTTGTAGAACTGTGCTTAAGAAAGAGTTGGTGGACCCATTTTACATCCCAACTGCTTATCTTCTCTTCAGGTCTTTATTACCCACTCCTCCAACGTTTTCTTACTGGAGCCAGCCAACGACATCAAGATCCTTTTAGAGGAGCATGTCGACATGTGCAAGAGAGTCTTAAACATCTACCGCAGCCTTGTGATGCATGAGACCATGGACCAGAAAACATGGTAAAAACAAGAGCTGCACAGTTACAAGCAATAAATCGTACTTGGACCGGTAGATACAATGAAAGAACGAAACGCCATCTAAATACATTTCAGTGGTGTCACATCATTAAAGCTGTTGTCACATCTACTTGTTTTTTGGTGGTCATAGGGAGCAGATCTTACTGGTTCTGCTGAGAGTGACAGAGTCGGTGATGAAAAGACCTCCATCCATCATGCCCCCGGGCAAAAAGAACAATACACTGTCAGGCAGATTGGCTGGACCTATCTTTCAGGTACTACCTACTATAGGACACTAGCTGGAGATATATTCTTCATGAGTTGCAAACTTGCAGTTTTGTACAGTATTCCGGTATTAATTTTTTTGGTGAAAGTAGACAGTAGTAAACTGTATTACTGTTTATATTTTTGCTGTTATAACAAACTTGCAGAGAGTTCTCTCTGTGTCTTGGAGACACTCTGGCTTGAAGTGCTCTAAATACTAAACATGTTGTTACCTAAAACAATATACCAAAGCATATCAGTGTAGACTGAGTACAGGCACATGATACGTTGATGCCAATGATATAATCATCTAATTAAAGAGCAATTTATTTGAATATGATCTTTGTCACTGCTTACACACCAATGTGGTTTTATTCTAAAGATCATGTGTTGTTCTACAATCATAAAAATATTTAACTACATGCTGTATACAAAAACATTTTCTGGATACTACAGTAAATTTTGCACAGGTATGACCCAGCTGACTTATATTTTTAATAGAGAGCTGGAATGTTCTTTCTAATGTGGCATTTCTTTTTTTTATTTCATCACTCTCTCTCTCTCTGCACAGACACTGATAGTGGCCTGGATTAAGGGGAACTTGAACGTCTACATCAGCAGAGAACTGTGGGATGACCTCCTCTCCGTCCTCTCCTCCCTTACCTGCTGGGAGGAGCTGGTGACTGAGTGGTCACTCACCATGGAGACCCTCACCAAGGTACTGGAAGTTACTATACTTTCATCATTAATGTTTAGAACAATTTTAATGTAGAACAAGTCACCTGAGTTTTTTTTTTTAAATTCACTTACTAACTTAAATGAAGGAAGCAGCACTTCCTCTCTTGTTTTTATGCCTGTTCATTCTGCCTGTGTTCACTTTAATTCTATTTCTCACATGCTCTGCCATTACTGTGACTAGATTACACACATATTTCCATTCTCTCTCAGCATATGAAATATCTGCTTTTTGCCTTCAAGTAATAGTTCATACATTTTGAAAGTGTTAAAACAGTGTGTATTTCTATGTGTCTTAGGTGTTGGCCAGGAACCTGTACAGTGTTGATCTGAACGAGCTGCCTCTGGACAAACTCAGTGAACAAAAACAGAAGAAACATAAAGGAAAAGGTTGGTCAGTCACTAGAGGCCCTTACTGCCAGCAGACACGCAGAACTTCCTAACAGGGGATCTGAAACGCAGCCAGCTGTTTTTGACATTATATAACCCAGAGCCAACTGCAATGGTGCAAGGGAATTACAATTTGTTGACACAATATGATAATCCTTAGTTTGATATCTAATGTGCAAAGGTCAAAGGCTTGCACCTTGAGTTTCGTCCTTTGGCTGCCAGCAACTTCTCAAAGGTGAACAAAATGAAATTTGTAACAATATAAATGTCAGTTTGATAGTTTAAAGAATATATACAATAGAAAAATATCCAGAGAAATGAAACAAAACAAGAATGAAGAGAATTGGAATATTTACAAATTATAGCAAAGTATAAACCATGAAAGAAAAGAGAAATGTGTGCATCACATTAGCTAGCAGCTCTCAGCCAGTATCATATGTACTTAAATAAGAACCGGTGAATGTGTACTGTACACATTCACGGTCTCTCAACTGTGTAGGTATAGGTTCGGAGGGCCAGCGGCAGATCGTGGATCGTTCCTTCTCTAAAGGCTGGAGCAGAGACCAACCAGGCCAGGCAGCAGCCATGAGGCAACGAAGCGCCACCACCGCTGGCTCACCAGGCATCGAAAAGGCCAGGAGTATTGTCCGCCAGAAGACTGTAGGTCAGTATCCCTTCTCTTAGATGACGGTCCTCCTCAACCGAACTTATTCGGTAGTAGTCAGTTCAGCTCAGTAGCCATGTTCATAACAGAGACTCCCAGACATCGCTCTGTGTATCCTGTTTAAAGTGGCTGAGATGTGTGTCTAGGTGAGTGTTGAAGGGAAGCATAATAGGGAAAACTAGCACCCTGTCTTTTCTCAGGGCACTGTAAACGGCTCCTCTTTCTTCTCAAGTCACTTTTATTTGACTTGACTTTGTCTCTCCTCTTTGTTTCTCCTCCTGCCTGTCTGCCTGACAGGAAGTTGTGTGTATGCTTACTGTCATCTCTCCTCCACAGCCCAATCTTGTTTATGCGAAGCCTTCAACTGTGGCCATTGGTGTGAAAGAAATGTTCACAACACACGATAAGACATTAAATGGTGTATTGCCAAAATTGAAATGGTAATATTATACAACAGTCAAATTGGATAAAGTAATAGCACTCAGACACATTTATGTTCTTAAATTACATAATGTTTGCCATTTATTACTCATGATATTAGTTTAAATATATTATTTGAAATAAATAAGGTTCTTCTCCAGTTTTCAGTGATTATACATTGTTAACTGGACAAAGTGGGGTGGAAAATGACAAAATCATTGTGGATACCATAAGACCAACCAAATGAAAGAATAGTGTTGGTAGGGTGTCTGTAGGCTCTAGAGATATCCCAGTAGTATATTTAATAACCCTAAATGAAAAGACCATTGCTTAGCAGACTCTCAGGGCCTGTACACTGCATTTTATGCAGTTTAGCATTACTAAGCTTTAAAGTTTCTCACTGTTTTCCCTGTGAGAAATGGGTCCATTCATGCTAACTAACATTCTTGCAGGTCTACAGACACCTTCATTTTGTTGTGATTGAAAGTTAAGTGTATCTGACTAGCTCTAAATATGTAGTTTGTGTGTCGTGGTCATAGGAGGAGATTTGAGCTGTACAGTGTGCCAAGCTGCCGCCTGCCTTTCACTATCTCACTGTCTTTCCTCCAGAGCTAACCCTGTCTCACTCCTTCACCTTCTCTGTCTCCTGCCCTCTGTGTCTGTCCTTGAATCTTCCTTTATTCTACACTGTCCTGTCGCCTGTCTGTCTTTTCACTAATTTCTTGACTTCCTCACCAAAATACCTTTCTATTCTTTGACACTTCGTGAATAATTCATTTTAAATTTATTTTCACCAATTTTTTTCGCTCATTCTTTTCCTCCCAATACTCCATCCACTTAATACAACTTATATTTTTACATTTTTACTTCTTCTCTACCAATGATCTCTTCATCTTTTCTGGTCTTTCTTTCGACTTGCCTTATTTTCATTCCTTCTACTTTTCCATCCTCACCCATACATCCACTTTTCCTCCACTTACCTCTTCACCTCACATCAACAATACCCTCCTTTTCTCTCTTGCCTCTGCTCCTTAACTGGCTCTGCCTCTGCCTCACCCCTCCCCCGTCTATTTCTCTTCTATCTCTTCTTCCCACCTCTTCAGCCCTGCGTAGCTGTTCTACGGGGGACTCTCTGCTGTCCTCAGCCTTTATCCGCAGTGCTAAGAGTGCTCCTGCTCTGGCCCCGCCTCTTCCTGTCCTCCTCCACCACCACCACCCTTTACTACCCCCCCTTGCCGACCAGCTGGCAGGTACACACTCTTTGCACTACCTGTCTGCCTGCCTGCTGTCTGCCTAGAAACTTAACACATCTGTCAGACAAACTTTATGCTTGTCGTCTGTGTCTTATCAACTTCTCTGCCTATCTTTGGCATTACTGAAGCAACAGTTTGCATGTGGTACATTCAGAATCATACAGCATTCCCTTTTTCAACCTGTGTCTAGGCTGATTAGTGAGAAATGCTTGAACATCAATGATGCATCTTTCCACTGAAAATGTGTGATAACTTATCAGCATTTCCTGAAATTTTGCATGTGACAATGGATGAACTGCATATCGTAGCATTCTACTTGAGATTTTTGTCATTTTAAAAATAGAGTAAAATTTGGATAAGAGTTGAGCTTGTTTGTTTTTTTTTTTCTCATGGTTGGTTAGTTGTCTCATGCTACCATCATCACCGTATTTAAAAGTGTTGAAGGAGGGATGAAAATGTTGTTCTAGAGAATGGAAATGTCATGATAGTGGGAATGAAGAATAATTTGTTCAAGTTGAAATGATTTAACTGTGAAGGTTTTGCCAAAAGCAGTCATGAACAGCAGCAATTAAGCACTTTGACTGAAAAGCGCTTTATATACTTTGGTATATTTATGAGATTATAAATTTTTTCTTGAAGCACAAACTGAAGAACAATGGCATCTAACATTTTGATTTTGTTATATGTTCATTTTCATAGTATTTGATGTAAACTGTAGTAAACAGGTAGACGGAGATCATGTAATTGTCTCTTTTTCTGTTGTTTTCATGTCTGCATGAAACATGACTTGCATGTTTTCTTGTCTGCTTGTTTGTTTCTCTGCATCTTTTACTTCTGCCCGTCTGCCTGCCTGCATGCATATTCCCTATGCCATTCCATTAACTCTGTCTCTTTTCTCCCTTTTTACAAGCATACAGTTTTCCACTTTGTTTCTACACCCCTCTTGTGGAGCTTCCTACCACTAGGGTTTTCTGTGATATTTATTTTAATGCCATTTATTCTTGGGATGGCATTTAATTTGACTCCTCTCCTTCTGTTGAGTAGGCAATGTTGACGATTTTACTTTGATCATGTCCTCTGCTTGAGTGCTTTTACTTAGATATTGTACTGTGTGTGTGTGTGTGTGTGTGTGTGTGTGTGTGTGTGTGTGTGTGCGCGTGTGCGCGTATATGTACATTTTTGTGGTAGTCCAACATGTCCAACTGCCAAATAGACTACAAATGCAGAAAATACAAACTGCAATAGATTTGGTTTTCTTACAATCCAAATATATGTGGCCAGCGTTAAATCTATGAGCAAGGAGTGTGTGCAGGCCCTTACTGGTATGACTCTCCCTGCTTAGTGTAATCTGTCATTTCAAAAGGTTTTTACTCATTATGTAACTATGAGACAGTAGCTATAAGATTGGCCTCAAGTCCTGAATGATCTCAAATTGTGAATGTTGTTAAAGTATAATTTTAAAGAGTGAAAGAAAGCAAGAGAGAAGATTTTTTCTTTGTAGGCAGGATCTACTCTACCCGGAAAACTGCTAATATTGAGTTAAAACTAAAATGTAAAAAGCTCAAAAAGCCAACATATATCATAACCCAAACATATGCTGCTCAGTTTTTATATCTGAGAAGATCCACATCCCAGCTTAATGAATACCAATGGCATATCTGTTTGGATTTTAACCCACTAAGCTAAACCAATTTATGAATGTGGCATAATGATTTGATTTGTGACCACAGATCAGATTTTGGCAGTCAGGACCACACCCTTAAGCTTTGACGGTATTATAATGTCTTTTTTCCAAAGTCTTATTTACTTAAAAAAATGGAAACTCATGTTTTCTTAAATAGCATCAATCTTGTTATCTTGTCTAGCCACTTCAGACACATGTGGCTGGACGCTTATGATCATCAAAATAGAACAATGATCATACTTGAGAGAATACTATGTATTTGCAGATTTGTGTATCTTTTTATGTTATTGTGTGTGTGTGTGTGTGTGTGTGTGTGTGTGTGTGTGTGTGTGTGTGTGTGTGTGTGTGTGTGTGTGTGTGTGTGTGTGTGTGTGTGTGTGTGTGTGTGTGTGTGTGTGTGTGTGTGTGTGTGTGTGTGTGTGTGTGTGTGTGTGTGTGTGTGTGTGTGTGTGTGTGAATGTGTGAATGTGTGAATGTGTGAATGTGTGAATGTGTGAATGTGTATTTACATTTACATATTCCCATTCACATATACTCTAACCTCCCTTCATTCATCTTCATTTACCAGACCTCGAGGACCCGCCAATCACACTGACATCCCGCCCGTCCCGGATGCGACACTCTTCCCAGAGCGATGATGCCCCTCCCACCTCCTGCTCCGAGGTGTTCCAGGGAGGGGCTTGTGACCTGGATCCCCCGGCCCCTTCCTCCCTCGCAAGGAGCAGCAGTGCCTCTGATATCATGGAGCCTTTCATCGCAGAGCGGGTCAAAGGTGAAGACCCACAGAGGGATCCCTGTTTGATCCCGAACCCCCACCACCACCACTCCACAACTACTTCCTTAATCACAGCCAGTAGCCGCACAGCTCAACCACTCCCACACCCTCTCCACTCCTCCTCTCCCACCCCTTTTACCTTCTCCAATGGTGTTGTTTCCTCTACCTCAGAGGGACAAGATGATGGTAGTGTGTGTGACCAGTTCTGGCACCAGATTGGCCCTCAAAGCCGAGGTTCTAGTTCTGATTGGGTAAGTGACTGGGATTCTGCCTTCAACTTCTCCTCTGAAAAGGAAATTGATGTAGAGGAGGGTGAAATGGGGGCTGTGGTAGAGGAGGATGATTTATTCTCCTCTATTCGGGACTATTTCACTCACAAAGGAGCTGAGAGGAAGGATGAGACAGGAGAGAGAGATAGTCCTGGTCATGCATTAGAAAACAATGCTGTACCTTCACCTGTACCAGTGCAAACCGGGGTGGCTAGAACACAAATAGAATACACAGGACAGGTAGGACAGGCAAGAAAGGTGGTGAGAGAGGAGAGACAGATTGTTACTGAGGACAGGCAGGTAAGTAAATCAGTGAGACACAGCAGTGTTGATTCAACAGAGGAGAATGACACAGAGCAGCGGAGCATCTATGAGTGTCTTGAGTTGCAGTGTCAGTGGCCGTCACCCAATGCTAAGGGGAGCGCTAGCTTAGAAAGGCACACCGGGGAGAAGGAGAAAAGAGGAGGAAATACAGGAAGAGGAGCTGGGTGGGAGGGAAAATGTGATACACGAAGGGAACTAGGAGAAGAGAAGAAGGATCATAAAGAAGCAGCCACAAGCAGTAGGCCCAGTTTAATCAGACAAGACACTAACATAGTAGAATCTAGCATTGAACCAATTCAAACTCCCCAAACTGTTGACCCAACTAAGCCCAAGATGTCCCGTAGTAGCACCAAGAGGCACCATTCTGGGGGTGTCCATGTCAGCTTCCGGCCCTCGACTGAGTCTGTCCAGTTCCACAACCCCCTTGAGAGTAAAGAGGCCCACTGGAAAGCCAGGCTGCGCCGCCTCAGTCACTTCCACACTCATAGCCACTCAGCTGGTGAGAGGCAAGGGTCCGGAACTGGGGCGGGGTCAGGGGGAAAGCTTGGAGCAGGGGGAGCAGGTAAGTTTGGCTCTGTGGCAAGCATTGGCCATAGAGTAGGGGCACATGAGAGATCGGGCTCTGGGACTGTTACAGATAACAGCGGGGCAGGGGGCACAGCAGGTGCTGGAGGCCTGGAAAGCAGGGCTGGGACTGGAGCAGGGGACAAGGACAAGCAGCAGCATCCTGGATCCTGTGCGGGATCCAGTCTGGGCCCTGAGGCTCACTCAGAGGCCTTACCAAGCAGTTCAGGTTCCTCTGGTGTGTCATCGGGGGTGCGTGGCCGTTTGGGGCGCTCTGCCTTACGATCTCGGGCCTCCCGCTCACGCTCCCAGGAGCCAGGCAGCACTGTCTCACGGCACCACCAGGGGGCTCTTCTTGGTGGTGTGTATAAGACTGTGGTTCACGCTCTGTCCTCCAAGCCCCGGCCCCGAGGTCAGGGGTCATCCCAAGGCTCGTCGCCACAGCGACAAGGCCGGGCTGCCATGGGTGACGCATCGCTAAGAGATCTCTACTCCCATGTCCTGGGCTACTTTGGACGAAAGACGACCACGCCAGGTGAGGATCGCAACGAACGAAGCGCTCACAAAGGGCACAACACCAGTAAAGTCCACCAACAAACTGCGGAAAAGACAAATAATCACAAAACACAAACATCAACAACTCTCTTTTCCTTTTTGGCTGTTCTTAACTGGTTTGTTATGATGGAATGATTTTTTTTTTTTTTTTTTATTGGCTGAAACTCATCATCTTGCTGCTGGACTGAAATTCAAACCCTGTTGATGTGTTTCCTCTTGAACGTAGCCCCCCTCCAGCCTGCCTCCTGTCAAGGACCCCTCCCTCCTCCTCCTCCTCCTCCTCCTCCTTCTCCTCCTCCTCCCATGCCTTCCCACTTATTCCTCTGCCTCAGAGGTCCCCTCCCTCCTCCTCATCCTGTCCTCTTCCTTCTAAGGGGCTGTGGGATTTTAACCTCTTCTCCTTCTTTCCCCCTTCTCTACCTCCTCCTTTCTCTCCTCGACGTTGCATGCCTTGTGCCTCCTTCGCCTCCTCCTCGGACTCCGGCCCCTTACATCTGCACAGAAGGAAACAACTACAGAATAAAATAAGGCACAGATAAAAGAATATGGACGTGGCTATGCATAAAACCCCATAGAAAGACCCCAAATGTTTCGTGGCATTTTCTGTCTTAAAGCTGTGTGTTTTACATCTACTTGTGTAGGTATGAAATTGAGTTTATAAAGGTAAATCAGTGATGTAAATTATTTTAGAAGAGTCAACACTAGTTGCTATGTTTATATGTAGTTTAAACATAATGCTGTAGTTCATTCTCAGACCACTAGAATGCAGCATAAGCCTTTATGTGAGAATGGCCATCTTTATAATGATGGTATATACGCAGAGTTTGAATGGATAGGAAAACATATTCAAATTAGCAACCTGGTATGGTTGTTTGCCTTGTACACTGCTGCAGGATAATATAAAGCATGATGATTGGTAAATTGCATATTTGAATCAGCAGTGCAAATACAGTTTTTCTATTCACTCTAATTCTCGGGAGCAGCGGACTGCAGAATCGGGGTTAAACTATTTTGTCTTGAAAATTAGACACTAGATCCGAGCATAGTGATTCATACCATCTGAATCTGTCTTGATGTGGAATTACTGTTGCGCAGCCACTTTTTTCCTCACCTTATTCAGATGTGTGTCTTGCTGACTTGTGCCAAATGGCACTTGCCAGCCGCTTGCAAGTTTCTTTGGTTTGTCTACTTTTGTGCAAGATGTGTGGGATTTGCCACAGTGGACGGCAAAATTATTCTGAAATGATTGTTAACCATTGAAATAATATATGTGGATCAACAATATTGACAGCAACTTCACTTTTACATTTTTATAACTATAGTTATATCAACCCCAGTCATCTGGTACTCCATGCAGACTAAAACCATAAATGACGGGCTGTGGTTATGTGGTTGTCTGGCTGGCTGGCCTTGTGTTTAACTAGTTTAATTCTGTGGCTGCTGATGGTTATGCATAATCCTTGTTCTATGAACACAGGAACCCTCTATCAGGGCTTTACAAGTTTAACCACACAACTTCACAGATCACAGCACTAAAAAAAAGTCTATGCTCAGCTGATAAGAATGAGTTTACTCAACCAGATTGGGATTGTTCCTGTAAAAGTGAACCATGTATCCATTTCTTAAGTCCTCACAAAGGAAATGACATGGAAGCTTACATCCTTTTTCCATTGGCACAGCTTCTTGAGCGGTGGTGTGCTGTATTTGCCTCCTCACAGCAGATGATTATTTTGCTGAACTATAATAACCCCCCCCACATTTAACCAAACTATGTCACCGTTAAGGTCAACTGATTGGCTTAACAAGAAAGTGCTTTTTTTTTTTTCCAAAAGACTAAAGCGAGTTACTTGTCAGTTCTCTGATTTTCTCTGCTGCACTATGCTGTCAGAGTCGTAATAAGCTCCATTGCAGTGTTTCTAAACCTATTTTGGAACTGTCCATCTGAGCAAGTCTTAAGTACCCAGTGGATAAGCAAGAAAGCCTGTACTATTGCTTTGCAGAGCTTGAGGGAGTCATCATCGATATGCAACGCCCTAGGAGCACCACATAATATATAAATATTTCCATTGCTGTTTCCAGTATACATGCAGATGTGGCCCAGCAATTCAGGCAGTGTGGCTTGTTTTTGGATTTAGTCTGATGGAATTCTGAGACAAGGCCATCCATAGCTCGGGAGATTGGGATTAGTGGTATCCCTTTATAGAAACAGCCCATGTAGTTAAGTAAGCTCATCCTCATTGGCTGAGCACATACAATACATGTATGTTTTTATTGCACAGATCTGCAAAGATGGTTTTTCAAGCTTGTAAAGCCATTTAAGAGGACAAAAGCTGTGTGAATGAACTGTAGTGTGAGCTAACATCACAGCTTAGCATGTCTACAGTGCTACTTTTACTTGGACCATAATACCAACCCTTTAATGCTGTAATTCTAATGTGAAATACAGTTTACACTTCAGCATTTAGCTATTGAACCTTTGTTGATACCTTTGTTGAAGTGCCATCTGAATTGTTTAGGCCAGCCCTTTGTGTCATACATAGAGCTCACTCCTGTTGCTACTGATGTCATGGCAAATCACCGTTACAGTTGAATAATCGCCAAGTATACATGACAAGCATCATGGTGCTTAACATCCAGGCTGGAAGAAGACATCTAATACTGTGGATACACAGTATTGTTAAAGTTAATGCTTAAGAAGAGTCAACTAGGTTACCCAGAACAACAATTTGGACTTTGTTTTTCGTTGGTAAGTTTGTTTGCTGGCAACATCAGTTCCCTCCATCTGATCACTGTGGTGAGATGACTGTTCCACACGTAATGACCTTCCCTGAGTGATGTAAGGCAGTGCAGTTGGAACATAACCTGTCTTGTTTTGTGGTAAGAGGCCATGGCGTAAGTGGATGTTTACAGTCTTAAATCTTGTTTTTTTTTTTAAAAAAATTCAGTAAGGTGCAATTTTCATCACCTAGGTGGCAGCAAAGTCAAGATTTTCATTCTGTTTTTAAGCTTTGTTGATCGTGGTTGTGGAAGCATCCTGTCTCTGGCAAGTCTGTCAGCCCGAATTTTAGGAATTAAAGACTAGTTAGTTAATACTGTAGGCAGCAGATTTACTCTCATCTGACTTTGGGTTGATGGACACTCTATCAGAGTTTATAAACTCACACTGACCGCTGACATCGCCTCCAAGCTAACAGCAACATAACCCATAGTAACAAAACCGCACTAATGTGGGTATCTGATATACTGCCTGTTTGGACCTAACAAGGTGATACTCTCTCTCGCTCTTTGTGCATGGTGTGATTTAATTCCCTCATTGCTTTTTTGGTGGGTTTGCCTGCTGTGTTGTGGCTTTTTTTTAACGCTCAGTCTTTTGCTAACTTAAGGGCCTACGGTACATACACATCAGGACTGCTCGTACATTTCAGATAGAGAAACTCCAGTTTGTTGTGTGGATATTGTGACATTTTATTATAATGTCTGATCACTTAACTGTCAGCAACTGTCATTTAAATACTCCAAGGCTGCTAATGGTGCCACAGGAGTTGTGTTGGGTGTAAAACAGTCCCAGTTTCTGACAGCTTCCATATTGGGAAGTGAAACAGGCAAAATAAAAAACAAAATGTCACCATATCATTATTATATTAATAATAAAAATAGATTAAGTGCCTTTCTCATAACCCAAGGTCACTACATACAGCGATTATCTAGAGGAGTACAAATAATTGAGTGGACTCTCTCAGCAAATCTGTCTTAATTACATAATTATCTTACAAATTCCTAAAAGTTATTACTCAGATTTGTGTCTTTAGAGCTGTCTGTGTGGGTATGGATCTATCACTGCCTACATCTCACCTGTCTGCGTGTCCATCTGTGGATCTTCATCCATTTGTGTGTGTGTGTGTATGTGTGTGTCCACGTGCCTATTCCTATCTTTGACTGACCATCACCTGCCTCCATGTGTGTCTTAATTTGTGTTTGTGTATGTTTAGCCAACAAAGAGGAGGTGGTCCAGAAGGCCCGTCCAGTCTCCAGTGATGTAGGAAGCAGCAACCCAAACTTCTCTGACCTCATGGATGAGTTCATCCAGGAGAGACTGAGAGCCAAAGGAACAGCGGTCAGTATACCACACACACACACACACACACATACACACACCAACAGAGGTGGAGATATAGTGGAAACTTTGACATTCAGCCCTACCTTTTGTGACTTTTGCATGTTTAGTTTCTCTTGTGATACGTTTTCAATTCTCCACTTGGTCATTTTATTTCACCTCAGACTTGGCTGCCTTTTTGAGTCAATTTTGAAAGTCTTTCATCTCAGTCATGTTTGTTTTAGTTTCATCTCCCATGTATGTTGCTGTCTGCATTTGCTACCAGAAATATCACAGTTTCATGTTGAGTGTACATTTACAATCCAACTCTGCCCTGACTGAAACCACATTTAGACCCTATTTTCTCCTTGATACACAGGGCCGTCGTGGCAGCAGCCCAGGCAGTCTGGAGGTTCCCAGGGATCTGCCGGAGCTCCTGGAGGCTGGTCAGAGTCCTGGATCACGACCCTCAGACGACCTCCGGCCTATCGATGATCCGGGGGTTCCCTCTGAGTGGACGTCACCTGCTAGTGCCAGCGGCTCTGATGTCATCAGCTCAGACAGCCAGTCGGACTCTTTTAATGCCTTTCAATACTCCACCTGCAAGTTTGATAGTAAGGAACAAACACCAATTGTTTTTCCCCTAATATATACAAACCGCAGCACTGCTAAAGGATTTTTTGAAATTTTTATTTTTTATTATTTTTATTTTTATTTATCGGAAATGTTGGACCAAGGCATTTCTTCTTCAGTTTCACTTACAGAGCCCCAATTTTCTGTCTGTTTCTTTGAATTTGTAAAATAAAATTCCCATCATATTTTTGGGATATTATTGTAAACTTTAGGGGGAAACCATGGTTAACAAGTTGGTCTGTGCACTCCTGATTTGCTCTGGTGTGGAAACCTTGCTAAAGAGAAACCCCTAAATAGTCTTGTTTGAATTTTAAGCCCTAGGACCCCAAATAACTCCTAATGTTCAACATTGGGTTTTTTTTGTAGATTTTACATTCAGTTCAGAAGCATGTGGAGTTGGAGTTGGATCTGGAGGAGGAGGACGAGGCAGCTCACTGGACCAGGACAGCCTGGGAGGCGGCGTGGCCTGTGAAGAACATGAAGTAGAAAGTTTGACGACACTTCACATTGACTCGGAGACCAGCAGCCTTAGCCACACTGTCACTGTGACTGGTATGTGCAGAATATAATCATTATGAAGAACTATACTTTTGTGAAACAATTCATCTTTACACGGACGTATCTGGATTTGTTGCTCAAATGTCTTCTTTTCTCCTCTTTGTGTGTGTCTTATTATGTCTAGGTTCTGAGAGCGCGTCTCCCATGCATTCCCTCGGGGGCTCTCGTTCCCAGACGCCTTCCCCTGCCACACTGACAGCAGAGCACACAGATCGCACACACTCCCACTCACATACACACCTACAGCTGGACCAGAAGCTCCACAACTCTGTCCTACAGACTCCCGATGACCTGGGTAATACTCACGCACACACTCAAACACGTGTACTTACTTCCACATTGTTTTCTTCCGCTGAGCTCTGAGTTATGAACGAGAGGCAGGAGTCACTGATTGATTCATTGATTGATTCTAGAAACGAGTGAGTTCCCCAGTGAGGACTGCAGTGTAATGGCAGGTGGCTCTCTAACTGGATGGCACGCAGATGTTGCCACGGTAATGTGGCGGAGGATGCTGGGTATCCTGGGGGATGTCAATAGCATCAAAGATCCAGAGATCCATGCTCAGGTCTTCGACTACCTGTGTGAACTGTGGCAAAACCTGGCAAAGGTGAGTACTGATACACACAATTAATACACAGCACTTTCTAAAAAGATTGTATAGGTAAAAATTACACTTTTTTTTCAGATCAGGGATAATTTGGGCATTTCTCATGATAACCAGTCGTCTCCCCCGCCCCCTGTTCTGATCCCACCCCTGAGAATCCTCACTCCCTGGCTATTCAAGGTAGGTGCGACTAGTGATCACTATAGGACCTCTGATATTCATTACATTGAAGTCACACATGAGATTAAGGGCCATCTGTAGTTCATTATAGCTAATACTGTCATTAATTTTATTCCGTGTCCCTTAATATACTGTATAACAATGGAAAGTAGTTTGCTAAATAACAATTCAGCACACTCATAGACAGGGAGACCTCCACAAACAAGCCAGTTAACAGCTTAACTTCCTTATATACTCTATGTATGTCTTATCTGTTTTTGTGCACATGTATATATGTTTGTCCATGTGTGCATTTTCCACCAGGCCACCATGCTGACAGAGCGTTACAAGCAGGGGAAGCTTCATGCCTATAAGCTGATCTGCAGGATCATGAAGAGGCGGCAAGACGTTTCCCCAAATACAGACTTTCTTACACACTTCTACAACATCATGCACCAAGGACTGCTGCACCAAGACCAGGTATTGTGTGTGTGTGTGTGTAACCAGTAACCAATATGTTAGTTTACATAAATCTGTATGTTTAACTCTTGCAATACTTCATATGCAAAATAAGTACTTGTATCAGTTTCTACTTAGTCAGATAAAAGGATGGACCAAGAGCTTTTGCAGAGTGCAAACGTGCAATAGCTATAGGAGTGTGATTGATTCATTTATTTTTTCAATTTAGGACATTGTGAACACCATCATCAAGCACTGCAGTCCCAGGTTCTTCAGTATCGGTCTACCTGGAGCCACCATGTTGATTCTGGACTTCATCATTGCAGCTTCCAGAGTCACTGCCTGCTCATCACTTAATGTAATAAACACAGAAATACAAAAACACAAAAAGAAAAACAAAAAAACACAGTTGCCAAACTTGCACAGTACATGCTCACACATGTACCAAACATTTTGAAGAAGAGAAAATGTCCATAGAAAATCTGATTTTTTCACTTTATTTCCTATATCTTTCTCTTCACATTTCTGTTTTTTTTTCTTACTGGTTCCTCCATCCCAGGCCCCGAGAGTGGAAGCCCAGATCCTGCTTGGATCTCTGGTGTGTTTTCCCAACTTGTATGGGGAGCTCCCAGCCCTCCATCCCACCACAGCTGACGTGGTGCTTACCAAGTTCCCTGATGTCAAGGTAAACTAAAGCAATAGTAGTTCTGGTTTGAGGGGTTGCTGGTGATTTTTTTTTTTTTTTTTTTTTAAACAAGTCCTCAGTCTACAAGAGATCAGTACTTCTCTAAAGGAAAATACGTCAGTATGTTTTAAAACTAACATCTAGCAAAGCATAGAGTCCAGCACTTAATCAAAACTTTATCTACTTTGTGTGTAATCCAGGTCAGTCCAAACCTTGTAACACACACATGTCTGCTCTCCTTAGGGGGTCTCAGAACCAAACTAATAGGTTAATGTCTCATCAGTCATTCTTGTAACAGTCTAGAGCTATGGGAGTAATGTTGTTATTGTTGTTGTTGCTGTGTAAACAGTTAATGCCATGCGTGGCAGCATCTCAGGCCTGCTCACTGGTTCCTTACAAGGCTGCAACTTGTTCTGAATCACTAAGCGGTCATTAACACTGACCGAAGGGACCAGACGAGTGAGTGTGTGAATGTGTCTGGGGGTGTGTGTAGATGCGCCTGTACTGTGACTGTGTGTCCATATTTAGTGCCTGTGTGTGTATATAATATATAATAACACCTACAAAGTGATTCTTTGAATCAGTTTTGTCATTATCTGAAAAATCAGTTTGAGTGTTTGAGCATTCAGTAAGTCTCTTCATTAAACAAACCTGAAGGAAACTTAACACAGATGAGAGGTTTCACAGTGTGTACATAACAGCCCGACTCAACACTGAAGGTTTGCAATGTGTTCGATTAATTACCGTGTTTCTCTGTATGCTTTGTATTTCAGGAGCACATTATCAAAACCATCCTGACTTCAGCCCGGGACGAACCCTCCGCTCCTGCCAGGTAGGGGCACCGTGTGTGTGCACATGCGTGTGCGCGTGTGTGCGCCACTTCGGTATTAGCTTTGTACACTCTGTGATTGGACATATAGAAGCCTCCATACTGTCTGCAAAAGCCTGCAATAAATACTACCTTTGTGAGACTTTGAGAATTTGACTCATCTCTGTGGTAATTTATGAGGTCAGAATTTGTTATGGTGTTGTATTGGATTACATAATATTTAAAGATGTACATGGGGGTGCTTCTTTTTTTTTTTACGTACATGTGCACAGTGTGTGCTCAGTAGTGTGTTCATTGATTCCAACACACAGTATTTGTGTGGATCTTTGTGTGTCTTTTTCTATGTGTGTATAACTGTTGACTCATACTGTACTTTTTTGTTAGGTGTGTGGCTCTGTGCAGTCTGGGTATCTGGCTGTGTGAGGAGTTGTCTCATGGGACTCAACATCCACAGATTAAGGATGCTCTCAACGTCATCTGTGTCACTCTGAAGGTCAGTCACACACCTCTGTGCTGTTTTAAAGGGCATCATCAGTTATGTTCTGTTCAGGCTACTTTTAGAGCTTCAACCACCAACCAGAAATTGATCTTTGAAATATGAATCAGTAAGTGTCAAACCAGTTGGATAACATCATTAGCTTCATTGCAGACTCTGACTGGCCTCAAACCTTGTCCCTGCTGACCACCGTACAGGCTCTGTCTCTGTCTGTGATCCAGTGAAATAAGACCAAAGCAATGAATCTGAATCAAACAAGCTCTGATTGGCTGCCTGCAATACTGATAAAAACAACACCATACTGTCTGAACATCTGTTCTTCTTTTTTCTCTTTCAAAAACATAATGCTAATTCCACTTTATGATTAAATACAATAAGATGTCCTTAATGCACTGGTTTATGTGAAAATTAAATGTTGCTTATACATTTTAATAGCGAGTGTATTTAGCCATGTTAGCATGTCGTATGAGATAAAATGAATCCTACTTTTAAACTCCTTGAAATGATTTGCCAGTGCTCATTAAAGAACAGTTGTTGTTCCAGTGTCTTTGATTGGAAAGCACTGACACAAGTCATGGGATTAAAACTGTAGAAATGAGTGAGGACATACTGTAGCTGGTGAAAATCTAAATGAAGGTCATTTAAATGAGCCAAAATACTGGCTGAAAACTGGACAGTTGGGGCCTCAATGTGTTTAATGTGGTGGGCTGCAAGGAGCCAAAGTATGATGGGAAACATTGTTGGAGATGATTTTTAGTTTTGGTGAAATTGCCTCAGTTGTCTGTTTCAGGCCACTAGACTAGGAGGCCTGTGGATCAGAATAATACTGTCCAACATTTACTGTCTCATCTCCAGCCAAGTGACTCTAGATGGAAACAAACACACACACACATACCTTTTCCACCTTGGAATCCCCAGCTTGTGTATCGGCAGCCAATGGCCCGCTAAGACACTACAGCAACACACACACACACACACACACACACACACGCACTTGCATTCACTCACTCCTGGGAGCAAACCCTGGACTGTCAATATGTTTGGTCCTCCTTCAGATAGGATACTAATCCAGGGGGAATGCTGCAAGCTGTGTCTCACACACACACACACACACACACGCTCACGCAATCACACATATACACACATCTTGTCCACTTTTGAATCTCTTGCCTTCATAGCAGCAGCCAGTAGCCTCAGCCATGGGCTCTGTGACACACACACACAGTTACACACACATACACACAAAGCTTGAGGGATTGTCATATTTCTATACAGAGCCACTTCTTCCTACTGTCCTTCTCATCCTACTACCCCTCCTTCATTTTATCCAGAAGCATTTTTTGTTTGTTTAGATGATGATCCTGTTTAGAGCCTGACTAATCTGTAAATTCTCTCCCTTGCCACTAATAGACCTTTTTTCATAGCAAACATTTTGACTTGTATTTTATAGTGTTCTAAAACATTATTTAAACCTTTAATGAGTATTCAAGATAAGATTTAAAATATATTTGTAAAGTATGGTGGCTAATATATGATTGTGTGTGTATAAATAGAAACTGAATTAACATGAATAATGTGTGTGTCCCCCAGTATCCCAATAAGAATGTAGCGCTGGTGGCGTCAGACATCCTTCACCTTCTGATCAGTCATGTGGATCATCTTCTGAAATTCCCCCCTGACACTCCAAAGAAGATTGTTGAGGTGAGATATAAATTATTGTAATTTTAATTAATTATGTTTCTAAATCTCAAATGTGTTATTTTGTCCACTCACCATCAACATCTCCACTCATCCTGGTGGCTTAAATCATTCTTGGTGGGCAGATATTCTCGGATACTCTCAGGCCCTGTCCACACTATATACGTTTCGTTTTAAAACGCATAACTTTTGTTGCATTTATGCCTAGCGTCCACACTACTCTGGCGTTTTCAGACTCTTAAAACATGGACTTTAGTCTGAACGGGCAAACACTTTGAAAACAATGACACAGCATGCATTGCACCCTCAGTTTAATATTTTGCACCCTCAGTTGAAATTTGAATAATAAATGCCAAGTGCAGAGGCGCATGGACTGTGTGAGCATCTCTATGTGAATCTACTATTTTGGTTCATGTGTGTGCAGCAATGCGATGTGCAAAAGGGCTGAGTGAAGGTAGTCACACCGCTGCTCTCATAGCTCTGAGACAGCTGTGCCAATCACAGTTAAATGTGATAACAACAGCTCAACAAACAAAAAGACAGACAGACATGTCTGGATGGTTCAGATGGTTCACGACATGAACACACATCACCACAAATCTGCACCCAAAGACCGATGGATTAGTGTTTTTCATCAGTTAGTTACTATAATAACTATAATTAAAAACATTTTTATATAAATTATTATATCGGGCCGACACTATTTCAGCAACAATTCTAATGTATCTCATCTCGTAGATGGTCACATAGTTTAGTAATTAATGTTACACAACAGCATTTGCACTGCAATGTGTTTCAAGGATAAAACATGAGACGCTACTTTTGCTAAAAAGAAAGTTGGAAAAGAGGCTGATGAGCCCCGCTAGGCCGACGTCCCCTTCATAAAAAGCAGAATATCCAGTTATGACCAGTCTGATGTGTGTAGAGGTGCGTGTGGTTATACTGTAGCAGCCTGGTGTTGTTTTCAAGTGATTTAATGAAGGTAAACACAGTGAACGGCAGTGTGTAACAGCACTGCGCTCTGGCCCAGCACTTCTCAGAGGCTGCAGATTTATCAACATATCAGTCCTGTTGCCTTCAGATGCTGCAGGGATTTATTGAACTGAAGAAGCTTTTCATACAGTATAAACAGATGTGGATAACAGATACTGTAAGAATCATCCACATTCATTTATAGATTAATGCAGACTGATTGACTGACATTCCTGCTTTTTTTTTTTTTTTTAATATCTCACCAGTGCCTGATGGGATAATTTTATCTATGGTTACACCAGCATGGACATGCCCAGTGTACATGAATGGTCATGTGATATGCGTTTTCAGGCGTGTTAGTAAGAACAGAGATTAATTCTGACACAGTGCTAAAAGGTTCGTGTGGACGGAGATTGTTTTCATTTTAAAACACTATTATAAAATGAAAAAAGTATTAGTGTGGATGTTGCCTCATTATTACTGCTCTTCTGTGGTTTTCTTAAGTGATGTTTATTTAAATTGCAAATGTAATGTTATATTTTATTCTAATTGGCTTTAATTTCCTTTTTAAATCTCAAATTAATATTCATTTTTTATATTTTTTTTACCAGGTGTAGTTTTTTAAGTTTTAACATTGAAAACACATTTGTTTGATTTTATCTGTCTTAGATTTTGATTGCCACCATCACGTACTTGCTGCCTACTACTGAGTCCTCTCCTCATGAACTGGATAAGAGGGTAACACACACACACACACACACACACACACACACACACACACAAATTTTCTTTCACATTTTCTCACTACATTACTTGTTTTGCCCGGAAAGTAACCTTATGACCGTGTGTGGTGCAGCTGGTAGTGTCCCTCCTGTTGTGTCTGCTGGACTGGGTGATGGCTCTGCCTCCAAAGACTCTCCTTCAACCCGTTCAAACACAAAGCCCTCCAGACAGGGACCAGCCTACCAAGACCCTGCTCAGCTGTATTTATAAGGTATGTAAGTGTGTTTGTGTCATCATGACATAGCCCCTTACACACACACACACACACACACACACACACACACACACACACACACACACAATCACTTGCATATTGTAATGTCATCATCAACTCCACCAAAACATTGCCCATGTTGAAAATAAGTTTTAGCAGCAGCAGTGCAGTACAGCTGAACATGGATTATAAATGAGGTTTAATGGAATCCAGTCTGAAACGGCATCCCTTTTCTTTTAAAAATTTCTTTAGGTGTTACACGGGTGTGTGTATGGAGCTCAGTCTTTCAGCAGCCCCAAGTATTACCCGCTGCAGCTGTCAGACCTGCTGAGTCCAGACTACGACCCGTTCCTGCCATTAGAGAGCCTCAGAGAACCAGAGCCGCTGCACAGCCCGGACTCTGAACGCTCCAGCAAACTACAGCCGGTCACTGAAGGTATTTTATCTAACACCAGGGACACACTACACAACTACTGGGCCATTATAACTATCATTTGGTGCCATGACCAAGTTTTTGTGTGAATTGTGTGAGGGTTTGGGACAACATTGTCATGCTGCAAGATCCTGTCAGGACCAACACAACATGCTGATTATACAATGGGAAGACATGTAAATATTTATTTTTAATAATCATATTGTCAGAAATATATTACATACAGATGCCACAAATAGAAATACAAGACATCACCTGGAACATATCTATATTAAATCTATAATACGTCACACACACTCACAAACACAAAACCTCTGGACAATATGACCCAGCGCTGTCACCAAACCACTGCCAATCACTACAAATGGAAGAAGTTAGGTGTGTGTATGTGCATGTATGCAAGCGCACCTGTGTGTATCCGTGTGAGAGTGTGTATTGTCCCCTGCTGTGGTCCACCAGGACACGGTGACTAGTCTAATGACTGGAGCACCCTGATAGACCATGCTTCTTCTCTTCTCTTTTCTCTCTTCCATCCTCTAGTCTTCACTGCTAATATTCTTTTCTTCACTTATATTATTTGTCTAACATTCATCTCTGCTTATATATTTCACTTCTGTTTTTTTATTGTGATTCAGTCTCATATGTTCTTTTGCTTTTCCTTTTTCCTTTCTCCTTCCTCCTCCTGAGCTCTCCAGAGGTTTAGGGGGTCATCAAGAATGTCTGGTCAATACATATCTGTACTCTACACCCAGCCCTGTCAATAAGGAGTTGTTTGAAAGTGTGTGTGTGTGTCACAGTGTGTGTGTAATGATGTTGATTAGCCAGGATCTGCTGGCAGCACAGTGTGTGATGGCATTGGCTTCTTCTCAGCATGGGGCAGACTATGTGCAAGCCAAATGTGTTTGTACCTCTTCCTTGTTTTTACGGACATTTCTGAAGTTTTGTATTGTTAAATATCTTTCTGGTGCCTGCTGTCTTATCCAAATACTTCTATCTTTGTTTCACTTTTCTTTCCGCAGTTCGTAGCCGTATTCAGCAGGGCCTGGTTTCCATCGCAGCCAGGACAGTTATCACCCACCTGGTCAACCATCTAGGGCATTACCCTATGTCTGGAGGGCCTGCTACTCTGTCTAGCCAGGTACTGTTTCTCTGCGCGCGCACGCACACGTGCGTGTATGGCACTAGTATGATGTCCTGTATATGGTGATGATTATGTGTCTGTCTTAAGGGGAATGAGACATTTTTGAGTATTTTCCTAGCGTGACATTATGGTCCATGTTTTCTAGGTGTGTGAGAACCAAGACAACCCATACTGTGAGAGTGCAGATCTCGGACCAGAACTTTTCCACTCACCAAACCTACAGTTCCTGGTTCTGAACGGCTCCACGCTGCTCTCAGTGCTTCAGGTAACCTGAACTGAAACAAAGTTGCCCAAAATTTGATGCTTTGTAAACTATTTAAGCTGGAGCCACACTACATGACTATTAGACCAGTTTATAACCATTGTTATTGTAAATGATGTTGAATGAGCTCAAACTTAAGCAGCACCAGTTTGAAGGAATCTTAAGCTGGGCTCAGACTACAGGAGTTTTGGGCCGATTTATCCCTGCTTCACCCCTCCCGACAATCGGAGGAGAAATCTGGTCTGGGACTTTGGGCTGGTAATCTAGTTCGCAGATCCAAACTTAACCATCCAGAACTGTATTCAGACTTATCAGGACCGCCCCAATAATTTCAAACATGTTTGATATTTAGGAAATTTAAAATCTGGATGATTACGTCACTACTTTCCGAGCGGGACCACAATAGCCAATGAGAGAGACAAGTCTACAAGGAGACAGAAGAGAATGAGAAGACTTTTGAAATGACGACCGTGAAGAAAACGTCAACAAGCTGTTGTACAAGTGCGTTGGACAGCTGAGATTGAGGAAAGGCTTGTCGATATGTGGCAAGAATACGACTGCCTATATAACGTGTCTTCCAAGGCATGTCATAACTGTACGATCAAAGCAAAGAGCTTTACTAAAGCAAGTTATTGCACCGTCAGTCTCCATTTTGTTTACATCTGCTCCCCCATGAGATCACGTGAGGTGATGCATTTCTCCCTCTGGTACAATAATCTTAATAATATCCTGTAGCCTGTGATGCGCCATTATTTTCAAATTTTGTAGTGTGTGCATATTTGAGATTAGAGAGAAGAACATCTGTGAAGTTTCTCCTCTCCTTAACCTGATTTCAAAATCAGTTAGGATTTAAAACTCCTGTAGTCTGAGCCCGGCTTTAACAATGTCCTAGTTAAGACTACCTTATTCATTTTTAGCTGCAGTAGCATTGTAGCTGTAGTTAAAGGGTAGCAAATCCCTGAAAAAAGGAGAAAGATTTTAAAGAGCAACTTGGCAGCCCCTAGTGATGCAGAGGTGTACTCGAGGGTGTGTCTGTACACTGTGACATCACTGCTGGGCGTGGTTACAGGTGCAACAGAGCACACTTCTAATCACAAAAGACGTGAAAATTTCAGCAAGAGAACACTACTTTTCAATCTGGTATTAAGTTAAACTAAGACAATTGAGATTGTGTGGAAGATTCAGTAGTTTAGTATTAGGATGATTTCTCTAATGTGTATTCAGTGTTTCATCCTTCTCCTTCTCCATTTCCCAGATCCGGTCAGAGTCTGGTGTACCGGGAGGCGGAATGACAGCTGGTTTGTCCTCTGCTCCCGCCTGTGTTCGTGTCATCATCCGAGATGTAGCTGGAAAGCACTCCTGGGACTCTGCCGTCCTCTACGGGCCCCCACCGTGTTCCCCAAGCAGCCCAGCACACACGCTTTTGACACATACACAATCACCTCATAGTGCGAATCTTCATTTACGCACCCCACCAGGTGGTCCAACGAAAAAGATGGGAGTGGAGCGAGAAGACAGCAAGGAAGACGGGCAGGAGGAGAGGGAGTCTGAGGAGGGAGGAAGAGGGATGGAGGGTGAAAGGCAAGAGTTTGAGGGAGAGGGAGATGAGGAAGAAGAGGAGAGGAAAGTTAGTGAGGAGGAGAGGGGAGAGCGAAGAGCAGGTGGAGGAGGAGAAGAGGAAGAGGAGGAGCAGGAGGAGGGGAAGATGGAGCATAGAATGGAGGATAGAGGAGAGCCATGCTTGGAACAGCTTCTAGCGCCACCACTGGCTAAACGTGTGTGTCGGGAGGCGGTGCCAGCATGGGATTCACTGAGGGAAGGAGACGATGCACTGGATGAAATGCTGCAGTATCTGGGATACTCGAGTCCAGAATGTCTTCAGAGGGCGGGTAAACACACACACAAAGTCAAATTATGTGAGCAGCTCCTTAAGTCAGTTTCACTGAATATTTTACAGACTGATATTCCCCAGTTTGTTCTACCGTTATATATCAGCCTTTCTTGTTCTGAAGTTCTAAAGATAGCAAACACAATTCTGACAACAAACAACAACAGAAATTCAGATCTTTTTCAGCTACAGTAACTTTGTGTCCTGATTGGTCCCCCAGGCATGCCGCTCAACATCCCAGCCCCTCCTCCAGCATGTGTTTCAGAAAAGCAGGAGAACGATGTCATCAATGCCATCCTGAAGCAGAGCGCTGCTGAGCGAGAGTTCGTCCTTCATGTGCGTAGTGTCCATATTCATATGAACATGAATGAGTTCAGTCATTTGAATCTTTTAGAGCTGTAACTAACGATTATTTTCATTATCCATTAATCTGTTGATTATTTTCTCGATTAATCGATTAATTGTTTGGTCTATAAAATACAAAAAAAGATTTGCATTAGGATCTTTTTTTTTTTTTGATAACTACTATATATATCATTCTTCAGGATAACAACAAAGAACAGCACTGAGCTGATGGCAGAAAAACAATATAAAGACAAACATCAAATAGAACTCCTTTCTGTTAAGCATTATTTATTTTTGCTCAATTTTTCATTTGCTTTATATTTGTATTTTTCTAAGTCAGTAAGTTTTTTTGCATTAAGGTGAAATGTTGTGTGTTCCAGAGAGGTGAGGAGTTGAACATGAGAGCAGTGCAGCAGACTGAACCAGAGACCCAGACACCACAGTCAGCCTTCTACTACTGCAGACTATTGATCAACATACTGGGACTCAACTCCTGGGAGAAGAGGTGAGACCAGACACAGACAGGCATATACCTGAACACGCAAAGTGTTTGACTTATTCTGGCAAGGATCCCTGGAGTTTGGTTATCATTTGGCAGGGTATTTTACAGTTGAACAATAAACAGCACATTTTGAATACATAAATATGTAGCCTATAAAACTGCAGACTATGAAACATACATGTACTGCATTGTTTTGTTGTTTGTTTTTTTGGCATATCAGCCAGCATGAAATATATGCAGATTCTGACATCTGTGATATCAGCATATAATAATGGCTGCTAGTCAGAACCTTAAGGTTAGGGTTTGGTGTCAAGAACAGGTTCTGTATTAGAACCAGTTCCAAATTTATCAGAACTCAATTAAAACATTTTCAACTGAAGCAGATGTGTCTTTGCTTCTGTTTGCGGCACCTAAAGCAAATATGCTTTGAGTTACTCCTGTTTGCATCATGGAACCTTTTGATCATTTAAGAGACTCCACTGTTCACATATTGCACTACAATCTATAAGCAAAAATTAAAAATAATAATAATAAAGCTGAATTTACTGAATTACACATTTTATGTTTAAAGAGAAATAAATAATGAGTTTTCTGCCATGAGGCTGTTTTTCAGGTTGCTGTAGGACATATTTGGTGCAGGAATCTATTCGTTTTTGTCTCACCTAGAACAAACCAAATGCTTGTTCAATGCAAATGAGACAAAAATTTAAAAAAAAGTATTTTGTACTAATTAGACACCATGTTTTTCCATTCAAATGGAGCAGCATTTCATCTTCTCAATGACTCTGGGCAAAAATACATAATGTCAAAGTATCACTTTAAATGTGTCTGGCCAGCTAATGGACACTCATTGCTCTTTATACTTTATCCAGGGAATTACACCGTCTGCATTCAGCCAGCACAATAGACTTCTTAACACAGTGTGTGTGTGTGTGTGTGTGTAAGAGAGTGTTATAATGAGCATAGTACTCTATTGATCAAACTCAACCCATTTAGAGTTAGAATAAAAGGCAGTAGTTGAAGAAGAGAGTGATGGAGGGAGAAATGGCAAATCAAAAAACAGGATGAATACAGCACATGTAGATGTAGAGAGAGAATGAAAAACAAAAAAAGGAATGGAGCCATAATAAGTGAGTGAATGTGGGAGAGAATGAGAAAATGAGAAGGCTCAATAAATTTGTAGGCTGTCAAAAAAGAAGAGAAAGAAAGATAAGTAGAGATTGTCTAATCATCTGTTATTGTCCCCTTATGTCTCTCCAGGTATTCATATGGGGCATTACAGACACTAAGATACTGACAGTCTCCTGTGTGCATGCATGTGTGTGTCCCCTTTTATGCCTTTCCCTATAATCCAGGGTGTAAATGGAGTCTTTGAGAGCAGAGAATGAGGCCATTACCAAGTATCAGTTTAATAAAGAGCAAATTGCTGTCTCTCTCTCTCTCTCTTTATCTCCCGCTCTTTCTCCCTTTTTTTTTTTCGCTCTCTAAGAGAGAAAAGAATGATGTGTCATTATGAGTCCACTCCAAGCTTCACTGCTCGAGTCTTGGTTTTATATATCAGCGGTGCTGAGGTTGGTGGCTGGTGATTTTGAACGGTTCCTGAACTAGTTAATGTGTATAAGAGTCTTTTGTTTTGGTTAAAAAATAGGGCCTTGGCCTTTTCTATATAGGCCCTGAAGGTGGTGAAGGGTTGATGCTTTTGTGAAATAATAATACAGTAATAATAACACCCAGTAATACATATTTATAAGGCCAGAGGAGGGTTTTTTTTTTTTTTTTTGAACTATACAAAACTAAACAATATTGCCATGTCCATTATTTACCAGTTTAACTGATGTATGGCACGTGGGATGAATGTTTTTTTTATAGATATTTTTCTTTGTACAGGGGACTCTACGTCTCCCTGAAAGCAGGAACTGAAAGTGATGATTCAGGGGATGGCATGAATCCTGCAAGAATTTTTGTCTGTCATTCATTCAATTGCTTTGTCATGGTTATAAGCTAATGTGTGCTGCTTACAGCCTGATATTGCACTGCCAAGTTTGACTATTCTGAAGAGTTTGGCCTGGTTTTTGACTATATCTCTTAGGTATTCAAACCAGGACACAATGTTGAATGTAAGAACATATATTGAAGATATTGTTTAATAAGAGATGAAGCAGAAAGTTAGCCTACTCCAAAACAGTGCATGCTACTGTATATCTTTCTATGTTTTACATAATCTGCAGTGTGTATAAAAATGAGGCATGCTCATCTTTGATTAGACAGGGCATCTCTCTTTAATACACACACAGACCTTTTTAAACAGAAAAATTGAAAATAAAAAGACATTTGGTTATTTAGCAACATGGTCCCTAGAGGCTCTTCATGCTGTAATTGCAGGATGCTTGTGCTCTCTAAACCTTCCATATTCATCCTTTTAAAATGTTTTTCCATCTCTTTTTTTCTATGCTATTCATAAAATTTCATCTCATAAATGGTGGACTTAGCTGAGTTGTTTTTAATTTTTTCACAAAGCCATCAGAGCATCCAGCCTGCCCTACTCTTAAGGAGTTTACCAGTCGGTTACAATTATTATCAACAAGCAAAATATATGGTTCCAAAGTCATGGCAACAGCCTGTGGAGTTCAGTTTTTCTTATTTAAAGAGAGTTTCACCTGATAACCATGTTTATGCAGTGTTACCATACAGAGTATTTAGATGGCATAATTTTTAGCATGCTGGAAGTTTCAAAATTGAAATAAAACTAAGCTCTTATGAAACCTTATATTTTATTGACTGAAAAGCTGTTTGGTGAATTATCCTTATGCTGGTGCAGCAAAACGTTTTTCTCAATGCACTAATGTCATAAGAATTTAATACTGAACTATATTCATGTTCATAAAGATTTAAGGATTTATCTGAAAATCTCCAATATTACCTGTTGAATAAAGTGTTGTTTGTATTGTTTTGTTTTTCTGTTTCTTTTCTTAATCCTGAGTTTTGCTGCCAGCTCTACTTCCTGTGTCATTAGTTGGCACAGGATTGGTGGTGGTGTTTTTTTTCCAGGAAACGGTGACAAAAACAGGCTACCAGCCAATTAGGCACCTGTATTAGCCAGATAATGATAGATAGGAAGGTTTATTCATAACTTTGGATAATGATTCCTGTGCGTGTGTGTGTGTCTTGGCAGGAGTAATTTTCATTTGTTGAGGAAGAACGAGAAGTTACTGAGAGAGCTGAAGAACCTGGACTCACGGCAGTGGTGAGAAAATATATTTGACTGCATTCCTCCCTCATCTCCTCTGTTCCATCTTTACATTCAGCTTTTAGCCAGTTTCCAGTTTGAATGTTCTTTATTTTTTCACAATTCTTTCTTTTATTCCCTCTTTCTTTCTGCTATAAGTAGAATTCAGCAGTCCTTTTGTCCTTAAAGAGTTACAAGTGACAAGTTAGTTGCTTTCTAAATTTAAATTCAGTTGCAAAAATACAAAGACTGAACTGAACAACTTTTGATCAGTTAAGCGGGATTCCCCTTCCCTCATAAAAACACAAGAAGGAGGACAACTGTCCCTTGTAAGCTGTGTTTTTGGAAAGCCACTTCAGCAAGTCACTGAGAGCATCTCTGAAACTAACAAAACCCCAGTGAAGGATTGGATAAATATTACCTCTCAGTATTTGTCCTTTTGGTTATGATTGTTTTCCTTCATTCTCCTCTAGCCGTGAGACTCACAAAATAGCAGTATTTTATGTGGCTGAAGGCCAAGAAGACAAACACTCTATACTAACCAACACAGCGGGCAGCCAGGCCTATGAAGACTTTGTCTCTGGACTGGGCTGGGAGGTAAGAAAATGTGCTCACGTCGTTTGTCTTTTTCAGACACTGTTTCCCATTGTCAACAGAGGAAATTCTTGAACTGAAGTAATGATTTCATTATAAATATACCAACATTTTTGCAATGTGCAAATTTATTCATAAAATGTCAAAGATGATTCCATCTCAAGTTGCAAAAGTACATAACTATGTCTGACCAACATTTTTAATAAAGTATTCAGTTTACATTGGAAAAACAAGCGAATCCTCACAGTTGACCGTCTATAACTACCAAATGTTGTGTGTGTGTGTGTGTGTGTAGGTGGACCTCACCACTCACTGTGGCTTCATGGGAGGTCTCCAGAGGAATCGCAGCACAGGCCAGACCACACCATACTACGCCACCTCCACCACCGAGGTCATCTACCACGTGTCTACCCGCATGCCCCACGACCAAGACCACAACCTCACCAAGAAGGTAACACACACCTACAGTACATGTAGTACAGTAGTTCCCAGCGTTCACTCTCTTCTATCCAGATAACGGAAGTGCAACTGATTGCCTGTTGCTGGGTGAGTTAAAACAACCCACACACACGCAAACACTGTGACATTTCAAAATGGTTTGATAGTCAGGCTCTCTGCATTATGCATTGTCTATCCACTACCTATAACTCTCTCAAACTGCAGTTGTGTGTGTGTGTGTGTGTGGTGTGGAAGATGGAGTAATTAGTAATAATGACACTTATTGTTGTTGCTCTAATTTCCCTTTATTTCCTGAGGTGGGGACAGGGGAGATGTGCAATGACAGGAAAGGAGGAGAAAAAACCTTCACTGCTCCTCTTTCCTTCGTCCTTCCCTTTTCCCTCCTCTTCATCTCTTTCTTTGCCTGAGAATGACATTGTAAATGAGCGTAGGTTGCTTCACATACACACACCAGTCTGTTAAAGTCAGTATTTTCAAATGAAGCCAATATTTCCAATAACTCTTCGTAGCAATCACGTCTGTGTTTGTCTGGTGTCGTTGTATCAGTGTCTAGGCAGGCAGGGTTAGTGCGTGCGTGCGTGCGTGCGTCTCAGGCTACTTTCGGGGACAAATTTCAGACTTAACACCAGTTGATTGGGGACAAAAGCCCCCACTTGGTAAAACGCTGATTTTTGGGCCAGTGGTTAAGGTGAATGAATATAAATCTATGTAATGTCCCCAAAAGTGACCTAGGACGACGTGTGTGTGTGTGTGTGTGTGTGTGTGTGTGTGTGTGTGTGTGTGTGTGTGTGTGTGTGTGTGTGTGTGTGTGTGTGTGTGTGTGTGTGTGTGTGTGTGTGTGTGTGTGTGTGTGTGTGTGTGTGTGTGTGTGTGTGTGTGTGTGTGTGTGTGTGTGTGTGTGTGTGTGTGTGTGTGTGTGTGGTCCAGGTATTCCTCACATTGTCTGGACGTAAATCTGTTTGTTTACACAGTCATGTTATGGGGACAAAAACCAAGTCCCCTTAATGTAAATCATTAATTTTAGGGTGAAAACTTAGTTTACAGTTAACATGGTTATGTT
Source organism: Scomberomorus guttatus (assembly GCA_038419695.1). Taxonomy (NCBI): domain Eukaryota; kingdom Metazoa; phylum Chordata; class Actinopteri; order Scombriformes; family Scombridae; genus Scomberomorus; species Scomberomorus guttatus. Next base: position 24,307,003 of record CM076455.1, read on the forward strand.
AAGGTTAGGGTTAGGCAAGTGATGGTTATGGTTAAGGTTAGGATAAGACTCCAAGAAATGAATGTAAGTCAATGTAATGTCCCCTGAAGTGATGGAAACACAACTGCGTGTGGTGTGTGTGCGCGTGTTTGTGTGTGTGTGTTTGTGCACACCTGTCAACCCCCAGGCACTGGGCGCTCTACACATGGCCATAATGTCCCTTTAATCAGATCATACTTCCTGCTTCTCAGCCTTTCACGTCGCTGCAGGCTCCTGATTGGATTATCAGCGCCTGGTCCGACACCATCATTCTCTCTGATCAGCTGATGGCCCCATAAAACATACATACTCACATACACACACACACACACACACACTATAAACCTGTTTAACTTGACACAAACACACATCCACATAGGGCTTTATTCACATCAGTCTGCTCAAATAACCACAAGACTATAAATTTGTGTTAATGCTGGACACAGAAGCACACACTCGATTACACACGCGCGCACACAGTCTGACAAATGTGTCCACAAAGAGGTTAAACCGACAGATATACACATGTCCATACTGGCAGGCATTTATCATCCATCCTCATGCCACACACACAAACACACACTGCAGCGTGAGTTTAGTCCATTGCAGGGCATTTGTCCAGTTTTCACTCTTTGCTGTGTGTGCTGGTCCCTCTCATACCACATCTGCTTGAAACATTATTAAAATTATTTAAAAGCTGTGTTACACCAAGTGATGCTGGATTTATAGATGACATCATTCTGATCTTAATAGTAGAATGTTTTTTTTAAGAAGTGATGCAGCACAGAGCAGCACATCAGACAGTAAGACTCCACTTATTAGCCTTATTAGACTGTGTCACCTAAAACACCCAAAAATACAGCCAGAAGCTCATAATTCTCACTCTCCAAATGTGATAATGGCAGAGCCCATCAGTTCTTCATATCTCTGTGAGTTGTGTGTCTTGCAGACGACGTCAGAGAGAAGTGCCTCTAAAAGATTTATTCACCTGTATTTCTCATGTGTTTTGCGAAGTGTGCTTAATATATCAACTTAATGTATCACTAGAAAATATCAGGTTAATTAAACCTATAACTCAACGCAGTCAGGTAAATTCAAGTAATGTCATTATGGCAAGTGGGTGAAATCATTCCCAAACATGATGAATAAGTCATGCCTAAGTTCTTCAGGCATCCATATACCTCAGGCATACATGAGTTGAGCGAGATGTGTATGTACAAACAAAATTACATTCAATTTAATTGTATCCTGATACACTGTGTAGTGAAATATGGATTGTGAGAAAGCTTTTTCTTCACAGAGGACTAACACAACTGATTCTAGTTAAACGCACATTTAAAAGGAAATGTCTTGAATGCATTTATCTCAGGGCCGAGGCCAAGAACGACGGCCACATGACAGACAAGTAGAGAGACTTCTGTGTGTGTGTGTGTGTGTGTGTGTGTGTGTGTGTGTGTGTGTGTGTGTGTGTGTGTGTGTGTGTGTATTTTGGCAGACATCAAGGTTAATGACAAAGCTGTCACCAGCCCTGACCGTAGTCCACTGAGTGAATGTGAACCCCCCCCCCCCCCCCCAAACACACACAAACACACGCACACACACACACACTCATCGTCACACAGCATCAGACTTGATCCCATCTGTCTTCCAGCCTATACTCCATCTTTCCGGAGCTTCACTCTGTCTTCTTGTCCACTTTCCATCTTCACACATTCACTCCATCACCCCAGGGCCATCTATAGCACATACACACACACACACACACACACACACAAAATCAAAAGCCTTGGGTATATGATGGATACAGCCTATCTGGCTCATTGTGTGAGACCCTCTCTGTTTGTGTGTGTGTGCGTGTGTGTGCGTGTGTGTGTGTGTGTGCGGTATGCATTGACTTAGTTTGTGTTGTTTGTGCTGCCAAAAGAAAAATGTGAGATGTTTATTTTTGTTTGGATTCTAGCATTAAATTTTCTTTGCTGTTCCTTTCTCTTCCATTTGTCCTCCCCCCGTCCAGCTTAGACACCTGGGTAATGATGAGGTCCACATTGTTTGGTCAGAACATTCCAGAGACTACCGTCGAGGGATCATCCCCACTGAGTTTGGAGACGTGCTTATCGTCATCTACCCCATGAAGAACCACATGTATTCCATCCATATCCTAAAAAAACCTGAGGTAAAACAGTTCTTCATCGTGACACTGATACGAACTTATGAAGGATGATGTAATGGACTCAAACTGCCAGTTACCAATATTTTGTGCATTTATTCAGAATCTTTATCTTGATTAAAAAATTGCTTCTAAAACAACATTTAGCTATTAAAAGCCAAGAGGATAATTCATGGCCCTTCTGGGCTAATCAGTAATAACTATACATGCCAGCTGCTGTGGAGCTGTAATTGTATTGCTCAGTAGCCAGTCAGTGTAATTTTTAAATGGTGGAGTGCAGTGGTGAGACTGAATTTGGTCAAAAGCCAGTTATATTGGTCACTATGTATGATGGACAGAGGAACAAATTAAGTATGGTTGAAGAAGAAGAAAGGCTATAAGCATCTGGAGTTTTTTAAATCATAAAACTTGAAATTGCTGACTGGAAAGAGGGAAATATTGCACTGCTATGAAATCAGCTATATTTAATTTTCAACCTAATTATTTAGAAGTTGATACATTTCACAATGAGGTATTCAGTTGCCTCTGAAATTTAAATGACTAAACCCTTTCTTGGTGCTTCCAGAGAAGAAGGACCAATCAGTCATCCAAATTCAACTTTTACAATCACACAGCGGGTTGCATTATTTTACATTTTTGCGTTTGTAGAGTGATGTGGAAATTACATCAATCAAGCCTTGATATCTTGGTTTTCAGAATTTCTAGTTGTGTTTTGATTCATAATTGTATATTTTTGTATATGTTCGCATTTGTGTGTGCGATTCATACCGGACTACACAGATATGCATCCAGCATGTCTAACAATCCTAGAGAGCGTCTTGCCCTCAGTCTTGTTGCTCTGGATAATGTATCAGTCTAAAACACACAGACATTAATACCACAGCACTGATAGCATAACTGTATTTCAAGCAAGACCTAACACAATAAAATACTGCTTTTTTCTGTCTGACATAGATACCACAGCACTAATAACATAACCTTATTCTGTTTCATTCATTCTACAAGCAAAAATATTGAATTACCATGAATCCAAAAACAAGTTAGATAAGATATTCTCTGTGTTGTTGTCCTGAAAGCACTGTATTCGGTCACAGAGTGCATGGCTCGGAGACCTGGTCTCCAAATTAATTCAATAAAAAGCCTGACATTATTCTCTTTGGTGGATTCCACAAGCAAAATATTGAATTAAGTCAGAAAACCATAGCCTGAATCAAATAGTATATCATAAAAAAACTGTCATGTCAGTCATTACTTGTCAGGCTTGGTTCACTAAAACCACAATGACTCGCATAGATGATTCTGCTTCATAAAAATACATAGTATTTCCTTTCTTTGAGGTACTTCCTGAGGCAGTGGATTCATTTTTAACTATAAATTGGAGTGATTTGTTCTGTCTAATGTGTATGTGTGTGTGTGTCTCTGTAGGTGCCATTCTTTGGTCCATTGTTTGACGGTGCCATAGTGGACATGAAGATTTTGCCCACCATGGTCAGAGCCACAGCTATCAATGCCAGTCGAGCTCTCAAATCACTCATTCCTCTATACCAGAACTTGTATCCTTTTAAAAAGCTAAATATGCAAAATCAGGATCAGAAGTGAAAGGTAAGTCATTTTTATTTCTATAGTTCCATGTTGTCAAGAGCAACATCTTCAACGCTTTCACCTCTTTGGACCTTTTTGTCACAAATTGTTAGATATTCTCCATGACAAAAACAATAACCCAAAAGAGCAGCTTATCATCTGGAACATCTGGATTTCAGCGGTTTTCTAAATGCTTTATCAAAATATTTAACTGAAGACCAGACAACTGTACTGTGGTCACTGTCAGTCCAGAATGCTGGAAATATTCCAGTAGCTGCAATATGAAGAAACACATTTTTAATATTTATTTAATATTTATTTAATATAGAGTCCTTTCTTTATATTTTGTTTCTACAGTATGTATTTAGACTCCAGAAAAAGGCCAAAACCCTTTTCTGGAGTCTAAATAGTTACCATGGAAACCATTTAATCACATTGGTCCACACATGACTGGTTGTGTCAAAAAAAATAATCTTTCAGTTTTAAGGTCATAGCCTCAGTTTCCATCCCCATGCTAACACCTCATGGTCAACTCTTTAAATAGTTTGAAGGCTCTGCTTACCTTCTTGAACTTGTTGAAATATATATTTGCTGTTGTGCGGGCTGTTGAAATCCATGCACATGTATGTGTGAGTGAGAGTGTTGGTTATCACTCAGCTCAAGTGTTAAGAATAGCAAATCAATGTCCAGTGGTGTTTGGCTTTCAGAGTATAAGTGCCAGTGTGATAGGGGTGTATTTAGTTGGGTCTGAAGTGCTGTATCAAATGTGTGTGTGTGTTTGTCGTGCGCGGCCAGGCAGACAAAGTTGGGATAAAGCGTGTGCGTGCAGGAGAGAAAGCGAAACAGACAGACAGGTGTGTATACAGTCTGTCTGCTTGATCCGATGCGATGGTAGTTTGGTTGGAACAAGCCCAGCGGTCAATACTTATCGATGACTCTCTCTCTCTCTAATGCTGTTTCTAAATGAGGGGCTTTGCTCTCTGGTCTCACACAGACATACACACACAAATACAGACATGTATCCCCGTTTAATTCTAACAAACACAGACGGATGGTTACACTTGCATGGACACAAGTACTTTAGAAGTGCAGCAATGCAAGTACATCCACAGACACAGACACACACACACACTATTGTGAAGTGACAGTGTCCCCTGTTGAGGCAAGCTGAGCCACTAACTGATCATTGGAATTTCTTCTAAGCAGCACTTAAAGCAATTTGATTCCCTAATGATACTGTCTTCCTGTCTGTCTCCCTGTCTGTCTCTTCTTTTCTTCTTTTCTTCACACCTCTGCTCCTCATATCTAGATAAGTTCAAGTTTTGAGTTTAAAAGTTTTGGTTGAAAGCCAGAAGCTAAATTTAGCAGAGGATGTCGTCATCTCGAGCATGTGCATTTTCAAGTCATTTTATCAATAAAGTCTCCCGGAATGACTTATATAAAACCCTTCTGTTGCGTTATCACCAGCATCTTCTGACCAAGTTTCTAAGTGAAAGAGAGCTTTGTCGGTGGACTTAAATGATATGCTGCAAAAGCTTAGTTTCATCATGGAGCCAGTGTATGGACTGTGTGAAATGAGTGAAAGGAACACAGCAAAAAGGGGTAGGAAAAATAACCAGCATAAATTATCACAGTGGGACCATTTCCATTGCTGCTCTGCTAGCCACTGAGTTACACTGGGCTAGAAAAACAGCTCATCAGCTAATGAAGATAAGGGCGGTATTTATCTATGGCTTCCCCGGCTACCTTAGCCAGCACGTACACCAACTGACGACTACCAAAAGGGATTGAATGTCACATGAATATAGGCTGAATAGCACCTGGAGGGATAAAACCTCCTCTCCAGTCAAGCTGCAACAGGTACGCAGTCACAACTAAAATAGCCACTGATATAATACAACCCCCACTTTTTTCTTTTGTCTCTTACCCTTGACTCCCTCCTTTTCTTGTCATTTCTTCCTTGTATCTCATCTTGGTGTCGTGCCTCCTACCTCTGTTCCCTCTTTGTCCTTTTTCACATTTCCCCCTCATCCCCTTCTCCCATCCCTCCTCCACTGTGCTCCTATCTCCCTTTTCCCTCATTTTGCCTCTTGTCCTTCATTTCCGTTCTTTCGACTCTTCATATCCAACTTTCTGTGCTTTAATTTTCCTTGTCTTTCTCCTTCTTTTTCCTCTCTTCACTAGTTCATCCTTTCTCTTTCTTTTCGGAGAGATAATGTGAGCAATAGAGGTGGTGGTGGTAGCCAAGAAGGTGGAAGGAGTGTGGGGAGAAGAGGGGGGAAGAGGGGGGAAGGGGGAGGTAGAAGAAGCCATTTTGCTCTGTCACGTCCACCCAGCGAGACAGAGACAGAGAGATTGTTAGGCTCAGTGTGGGGCTGTAGCTTGTAGCTAACACCCCCCTGACTCCATTGTGTATGTGTGTGTGTGTGTGTGTGTATGAGAGAAAGCGCGCACATGCATCTTCTTGCGTGTGTTCATGTCTCTTTATCAGTTTGTGTGTGCTTTTGTGTGACTCCAGCAATCTTGGGCGAGTGTGCAGACATGTAAACGTGTACAGCCTGTGTGTTTATCCACACACCTACTCTGTGTGTGTGGACTGTGTACACGGGCCTAATGACACACATGTGTTGCGCATGCTCGTTTGGAGGTGTTTGTGTGTCTGCTAGTGTCCTGGTGTGTATTGATTGGTGGTAGCAGCAGGTCGATGTCTCTGACAGGCTGAATTACAGTAATCAGTCATTATTGACTCCCCATCTCTCTGCTACACACACCTCTCTCCTCTTCTGTCTCTCCACCTCTCCCTCCCTTCTCTGCCCTCTACTTCTGTCACTTTTTTTTTTCTTTCCTTTTCTCCCTCTTATCTCTCTGGCTCTGCAGCTCTGCCTTAACTTGCCTACATGTCTTGTGCTCTCATTTTTTCCTGCTCCTGTCTTGTGTCACTCTGTCCCCTCGTCATCATTTCTCTGTCTCCCTTTTTAATGCAGTCTCTCTTCTGTCTCTCTAACTACCCTCTCCCTATCTCGGTACATCTCTTTCTCTCTCTTTTGCATTGTCTGGTTTTCCTCTTTCTCAGATTTCTTTACTTTTCTTTTTTTCATTCAGTCTTTCTGAGCTTTTCTGCTCCCCCTGCTTGTTTTCTGCTCATTCTCAATGTCCTTAACTCTAAGCTGTAGAGAACTGAGAGAAGCTCTGATGTCATGACGTAATAATGATCCTTAACAACCTAGTTAAAGAATAAGAATTAATGACTGTTTGGGACAATACAATACAATAAAATGCATGTAAAATTTAAATAAAATATGTCCCCTGTTCATTCTATTTTGTCCTCTAAGGCCACGTTCAGACCTACTTTAGCCCTGCGTGAAAGAATACAGCCCCCCTAATTCTGAAGGCATTCTGAGAGCCCCAGCAACTTGAACGTGGCTCAACTTTTGCCACAATGCAACGTGACATCATTCAGCAAGGCGTTGTGGTGGCCAACTGAATACATGCAAACACACATTCTAGAGAGATGACTGCTCACAATTGTTGTAACAAAAGATAAAATCACTCCTGCTGTGATCATTTCGTAAGGTGTAAAATTCAGTCTCATATTATTTTAAACAGCTGTGCAGTGTTTTGACATCTTATAATCCTTCAAATTCATGGATCTGATACTCAAATTGGACTTTGTGAATCATATTTCATATTTTAGCAATATACCCTCACCAGTGCAGCCCCCGGCGATGTTTAAACACAGGGCTGTTTTTGGAACGCCCTCTGGTGTGTTTCAGAGACCTTAGCGCAAAAGACAGTGAAAGTCACACAAGTAACAATCAAACACAAAGAAACACGTATTTAAATACAGACACAGAGCAGCCCAAAAGTCAGGTTTGTAATCTGGTACCATAACTACAGGATTTAAGACTGTGAAGGGATAGAGATATGAAGTACTTATAGTTCAGTATAATACATAGCGTTGACCTTTTTGTTGTAAATGAGATCAGACATTCCTGGAGAACAGAACACATTGAGAGTCTTAGATAACCTTGTGTGCCTCTTAAGTGCTGCATGTATCCTCCGTTTCTGATTGTGAGTGCTGCATTGTAACATCGGGTATCCTCCCCGAGAGGCTCAGACAGGATGGGGGAAAGAGAGGGATGGAAAGAAGGTTAGCAGAGCTAAACATGTCAGTGGTTAACTGGCATTTTTCTCTTCTTTCTTTTTCTTTTTTCCTCCCCCCAGCTCTCTCTCTCTCTCTCTCTCTCTCTGTCTCCTGGCCCTCAGGGCGGTCCATCTGCCTTCCCTCTCCCTCTGATCTTTCATTCACCATGACTACAACCATCCAAGAGCACACACACATGCACACTGAGTGCCAGGCTGCTGGGGCAGCTGTGCGTAAGCACAGCTCTATCTCACGTATCAGCTCATTGCAGCAAGAAAAGCAATCCAAGACTCCCCAACACACACATACTGCCACTCTCCATATTGCTCTCACTATATTCACACATTGTCACAATGAAATGTAATAAACACTGTGTTTTGAAACTTCTCTACCCTCAGTTGACTGGTACTCTTTGGTCAAGGTAGAGGAAGATGGATTCCTCCTGTAGCCCACCACAGTGGAATCAATCCCTCTGAACTCGTAGATTAGACCACATGAAAGGAAGGAGCAGACTGCTGAGTGATATATTGGTGTCACCAATCCTTATGTGTTAAAGTGGTAAGGTCCAGCTTTTTACCTCAAAAAGCGCCATGGAGGGGCTCCTTGAAGGAAATTTTAAGATTCAAACACTCAGCCCTGATTCATCCAGTAAGATGAGGAAATCTGATTTCAACATGGAAATATACAATTAAATTTTGCACTTAAATGCACTGCAAAACAAAATTCCAGATGCAAGACATTGAATTAAAAGGACAGGCTGGTGATATTCTATATTTTCTTGTTATCAAAAATCCAAAACCAACTATGAATTGGTCCCACTAACAAGTATTGCAGGTGTAGCTAAAATCTGATATAGCTTATTCTTCTGGGTGACAGAAGACTGCAGAAGACTACAATGAACATGGGCATCGTAGTTTATTTTGATTTGATCCCACATGCACCATCTTGCTGCTGGAAATACTCTTCCTTTTTCTTTTTTTTTTTAAGTAGTAACGTTTGCTAAAAACTAGTGTCCGGCTGTTTCACACTATATCAAATGTCACAAATCAAAGATACTCATTTGTATCAGCTGTGGAGCAATAATAAATTGACATACTGTATAAATGGAGATCGGTCCACGATGATGCACGAGGCACGATGATTTGGTTTTCTATTTATGTTTTACTTTCAAATAGACACTTGCAGTTTTTGTTTGCTACATACTCGTTAGTAAAATACACGAGTTGACTTAAAAAGTGTGTATAGTGTGTAGTGTATATTTTGTAAACTTTTTAAAGTGTAATCTGGGCTTACTAAATTACAGTAAAGTTGAATCAGGCTTGTGACCACTTTGGCCTGTGTGTGTGTGTGTGTGTGTGTGTGTGTGTGTGTGTGTGTGTGTGTGTGTGTGTGTGTGTGTGTGTGTGTGTGTGTGTGTGTGTGTGTGTGTGTGTGTGTGTGTGTGTGTGTGTGTGTGTGTGTGTGTGTGTGTGTGTGTGTGTGTGTGTGTGTGTGTGTGTGTGTGTGTGTGTGTGTGTGTGTGTGTGTGTGTGTGTGTGTGTGTGTGTGTGTGTGTGTGTGTGTGTGTGTGTGTGTTAGAGAGAGTTTGAGCGACATTTCTATGTGATAGGTGTTGGTGTGTGTGTGAGGGTTTACATGTCTGTTGGTGTTTAGTGTGTGTGTGGAAGAGCAAGCTGTGGCCGTCCTCCATCTGCTCCTGGGTGATTGTGGTTCTGGGGAACAATGTTGGAGAGACACTAAGCCACTGCACACGCACGCACACACAAACACACACACACAAGTGCCAGCAAGAGTATGTTTGTGTGCATGAATTTTCAAATGTATATCATCTATCCATTTACGTGTGTGTGTGTGTGTGTGTGTGTGTGTGTGTGTGTGCGTGTGTGTGTGTGTGTTGAATGTGTATTTGTTTCACTCTCAGGATTAGAGTTATTGTGTGTGGGAGTGTGTGTGTGCGTATGTGTGTGTGTGTGCGTATGTGTGTGTGTGTGTGTGTGTGTGTGGGACATCCCCTCTAGTAGTTGATTGGCAGAGATAGCTGCAGTGAGGCTGGGGTCAGCATATGGCTCAGTGTGATAGCGATGCTGTGTTTGTGTGTGTGTGTGTGCGTGTGTGTGATGTCTGTGCATGTGTGTGTCACTGCCTTTCCCTCTCTTTCACACTCTGTTCCCAGTGAAATGATGGCAGCTCAGGGCATGTAGCGCTATTATCCCCCATATCCACACACACACACAGACCCCCACACACACACACACACACACACACACACACACACACGCACGCACACACACAAGAGCAGCCAAACGCCTAGCAGCCTGCCTGGCTTCTCTTTGCCAGCTCCCACAATAGAGCCTATTGTCCCAGTAAGGCTACAATCTGCTGTGTGTGACAAGGAGTGCGTGTTCTTCACCATGGTAGAAAGGTGAGGGCAAAGCCTTACAAATTGAAGACATTTTGTTATTGCTGATGCTGAAATGGGGTCATTTTATTCTTAACCTCCCCCAAGCTCCACTACACCTATCAGCTATTTCCTTTGATATAAACCAAAACTGAAATGCTCCCTGTCCTTAGGTTATGTTATATCTGACAGAATTATTGTGCAAATTAAAAAATCAGTAGCGTTGTCTTCACTACATCAAAATTAACAAAAAAAATGTTTCTTGTATTTCACATAATCGTTCCAATGTTTTTTAGAGATTAGAATAATTAACAAACAAAACCATGAGTGAGGAAATAGTCAGCACACGGCATCTTTTCAAAGTGACAAATATGGATGAATATAAATATATTTTAGCCATCTGTTCCTCACAGAAAACACATCGCTCTGTGGAGCTTTTACAGTGGCAAGTTGACAGGAAATCAGCACCACATGCTGAGAGGAGTTTGAAGCTTAAAGATGCCATTAGGATTAGTTTAAGGGTCCGTGTATTAGTGAAGGTTAAGGGTAAGGAAATGAACATAAGTCTGTGTGTGTGAATGCATGCAGAGGGGGAGGTGATTGTGGTTAATTGTTTCCCGTCGGGTAGATAGAGGAAATGAAAAGAAAAGGGTGAGAAGGAGGGGTCACGGCTAATCTCTTCTACTTCTCCTCGGGGAAATGCGTTTCTGTGTCTTTCTGTGCGTTTGTGTGTGTGTGTGTTGCATTCAGGCTGTCGGTGTAATCAGCTATATCTGAGCTAATCTATAATCTTTGACACATTGGTGTACAATTAAATAATACAGATGTTAAATGTATTTATGTTTGAATCATAGATTACTTATTCTCAGTTATTTTTCCAAGTAGATAAACGTGACAATTTTGCAAGAAATTTTGCAAAACTTTAAAAATTGTATTAAACTTAAATTCTGCTTAACATTCACCTTCAGAATTCTTACACTAGGTCAGCTGATTTCTCTTGTCAGTAGGGCTGCTAACAATTATTTTCTCAAGTAATTGTAATTGAAATGTTAGAAAATGTAATGAAAATGCCACTGTAATGTCTTCAATTTGCTTGTTTTGTCTAAGAGCATAAAATGTTAAGATATTCAATTTATTGTCATACATGACAAGGAAAGACAGCAAATAGTCACATTTGAGAAGTCAATTTTTTTTATGACCAACTGCTTATTGTCATTTTCAATGCAAACAGTACGATACCAATACAAACAATACAAGAACAAGAAATGAGAATGCCATAAATTGTATAATCACAAATTTAAATAATAAAAAAATAGACAAAAAAATTAAAAATAATAATAATAAACACACTGAAATAAAAGGAGACAGGCATAACGTCACACTGGCAGTAAACACATCCAAATACATCACAATCAGGTAATCACAGATGGTCCAACATCTGGGAGGGGTTAAGCTTATGGCCTCTATTATTGACCGTTCACAAAGTCCAGGTATTTTCCCCATTTCTGAGCATAATTCTCCACCTGGTTAATGAGGCAGAGAGACAATTTCTCATATGCTGCTACAGTCCCCAGTTAAGCGAACCATACGCTCACTGGGGGCAAATCAGCGGACTTCCAGTCACAAACGAGGATTTTCCTGCCGAGCATAAGAGCTGTATGAATCCAATCTGCATCTGACGTGGGGAGATCGTACAGTGGTAGGGGATCACCCAGAATGTACTAGGAGAAAATGGAACATTCTCACCAATGATCAATTTAATATTTTCATGAATGGCTGTCCAATAATCTTGCGCTTTTGGGCAGGACCACAGAAGGTGTACCAGAGTGCCATCATACTCATTACATCCCCAGCATCTGGACTCTCCCTCAGCTTAGCTCTCAATAACTTTGAAGAAGTCTAGTAAATTTTATTTAAAATCTTAAACTGGTCTTGTTTTAATCTCCCTGAACATTTTCTTTAAATTCCTTAGAATTTTTCTCCATGCCTCCTCAGAAAATTACATGTTTAAATCTGTTTCCCACCCCACTTTAAGATTAGAAGATTTAGGATCGGAGTGATTCAGAAGCATGGAGGAGTCCCCTTCCAAACAAACCCTGAATAGAAGAGGGAGTGTTCGAGTCATGGGGTTTTGAAGAAGTTGTGCCAAATGTGTGAACTAAAAGATGCCTCATTTGAAGATGCCTCCAAAACTGATGTTGGGGTCGGTCAAACTGTTGTTTTAGAGCTGTGACTGACCTCACATTATCCCCCTCATAGAGGTCCCCCAAGATAAGCATGCACCTCTCCACCCAGATCTATCCTTAGAATCTTGATTCAAATAAGGAAAAATTCCCTAAAAACAATTTAACAGGGAAAAAATGGAAGAAACCTCAGGAAGAGCATCAGAGGAGATACCAAAATAAAACGATAACAGCGCAGAAAAACAGAATGACAAAATTATATAAGGATTGATATATAAGTAATATGAATCCGATCTGAGAAGCTGGAACCATCAAACATTTGGCATTTTAACTTGAAAATGAAATAATCAGTTATCCAAATCATTGCAGATTACTTTTTAATTGATTAACTGACTGATCATTGCAGCTCTACTTGTCAGCACATCCTCAACCAGAGAGGAAGAATCACTAAAATCAGCAGATGTACGGTCTTATCTGGAAAGAAAACCTACTGTCTGATGTGCACACACTATTGACAACATTAATTTGATATAAAACTTCAAGAAACACTTAACTCTATTGCTTTAAAGTGTTGTGATGTGTTTGTTTTATGTTACATTTTCAGATATAAATTTCAGCATGAAAATGGTTGTAACAGTGGCCCTGGCAGGTGCGGGTCTCACAAAAGGGAAAAGCACCAAAGTTCCAAGTTAGTGTAGCAGTAAAGTCACAGACATCATCACACACAAATAGCCGTCTGACTGGAATAGTCCATAGATAGGTCTGAGGACTGAATTATCAAAGAGAAAAAGTAAATTACTGTTAGCGAGGTGTATTACGTAGATATTACTCATGTACTATCATGTTTTTTTCAGTCTAATTTCCGAAATATATCATTCATGTAATGTGTGTGTGTGTGTGTGTGTGTTTTGTGCGCACACCTACACGCCTCTTCACCGAGAGCTGTGCAGACACATGAGTTGTAGCCATCAGTGGCTTGATGACACCTTGTTGGAGCAGACCCCCCTCTGACTGGTAAACAAGCTAATCTGCCGTGCGTGTGTGAGTGTGTAAATGCGTGAATGCATTTTGTGGCTGGGTGTGTGAATGTAAGTATTTTGATGTGACAAGGTGTTTAAGATTCAGGGTGGGATGTCACGGATGACCAAGACCACGACGAAGTGCAGCACAGCGAACTGGATGTCATGAGCTCTAATAGGCGTCTTCAAATTCGGCCTTAAAGAGACAGAAAGAGGAGAATAGTTTTCAAAGGCTGGGAAAAGAGGTGTTAATGAATAATGAATGATTTATTTATCACTGTTAGGAATTTGAGAAGAAGGAAATATATATATGTATGTTCATATCTTTGTGTATACGGAGGGTGAATATTGTGTTGTTAGAGCCTGCAGATAAGAATAAAATCCATCTCCCTAATCAGAGAATTATTATTATGGCCTAGGTGACGTTCACCAACACCCATGCTGTGTGTGTGCATGTGTGTGTTTGCGCGCTTTGGTGTGTGTGTGTCCGTTAAATAAAACTTGTAATTGCACTGGCAGCTTTAGGGCTCCCCAGTGGTGACAGGGAAGAGGGTGAGCGTGTATGCACACACATACACATGTCAAAGGGTGAAATAGTGGGGTGAGAAGGGGCCAATAAATGTATCGTGTCTGTTTTTCTCCTCTGTCCCTGTTTCTGCATTGGGTTAAAGAGCAGATGAATAGGGGAAAATACGATTGTGGAAGTGTGTGTGTTTCCGCGCACACTATCCCTGAACAATAAGTAGTGCATGAGACCAACCTATCTCTGTCCTCATCTAAGGCGTACGTGGACACACACACACTCGTAATGAAATCAAAAAGCCTCCATATCATTGCTATCACAGAAAGATATAAACCTATTAGCTTGTTCCTTTGGGCATGGACACACACACACACACACACACACTGCACAGGTTTATCATTACACGCTGTAAAGCTTTTCCAATTGTATTATCCCTCTGATGTCCTTCTCTCTGTTGTCTGTTCCAATGCCTGGGGTGGAGAGGACAGATAGAGGGTGTGTGTGTGTGATGCAGAGTGAGATACAGTGTGTGTGTGTTTCTGAGGAGAGGTATCTTTTAGACAAGCTTTAGATAATGAACAGAAGTTTTGTTGTTGCACTTTTGATATCCTTTTCTTACATTTTAAAAATAGATGTTAAAGCTATTAAAGAATATTTATATTTCAAATTTTGCTTTCTTTACATCCAAAGTCATTATTTGTCGCCAAAACAGGAATTGTCCTATTCCGCGCCAGTAGACATGTTGGTGATTCAACCAATTTAATTATTGTGTGATGCGATCACTTGTCTGACCAACCAAAGGAAATGATGTATGAAAACTTCAAGGCAAAATCTGAAAAGCAGTGGGTGAACACTGTCCAGAGAAAGCTGAACTCAGCAGCGTCAGCTCTTCTAACTCTCTCATCACTTTGGTATTTTTCTGTATAAAACCTCACAAACCAGCTGGCAAACATACTGTCTACATTTGTCTGATGTCACTTTAAATGATTTGTTTGCAGTATGCAAAGTTACCATGTGCGTCTGTTTTTGACAAATTCATTGAATTAAATACCTGTAAAATCAAGGTTCTTCACATTGACACAAAAGTAAATCTACAGTTGCCACCATAAAGCAGTCCTGCTCATTGATTTGCAACATTTCCAATAATGGCATAACACAATTAAAGATATTGTAACTTCAGTATGAACCGTAAGGCAAAATCTCTTGATGACAGACAAACTTCTGTGGTCTCACAACATTTATTGTCATATCGCCCAAATGTACGTATGCAGGTTTAAAGTTGTCAGGTTCCTTGTGTTTTGTGTGTGTGTGTGTATTAATGTAGTGTTTTTCTGCAGCACCAAATATTAACTTGTTAGTGTATCTGTTACTTTTATGACTTACTATCTATTGGACTTACCTACTTTGGCCTTATCTAACTAGTTTTTCAGTTTTTCCAAAGTTGCTGCTGTTACTGCTACCTAAAGTGGTAACACAACACTTACTGAATACCAGGGTTTTTTCTCATGGACAAGTTTAAAACAAGTAGTTACAGAATTGTAATCAGTAAAAGTTTGAATTGTTTCTCCAATCCACAGTTCCACATGTTTTGTTTTTTTTATCACTGGTTGATGATAATGAAAGTAATGTCAGACATTATCTGTTCTGCTGCTTCACCAAGTAGCTCCACTTGAACAGCATAGAGGACTCTCACTCAAAGCCTATTGATCTGTTCTGACCAGAATAGTAGTCTCTGTCAATGAAGCTGTTTGTAGACTGTTAATGCAATGTCCATACATGTCAGTGACAATGAGATGTATACATGGCTGTGTATTCTCCACTGGGATTCTACTATCTTATATTTACAGACAGAGGATCTGATTTTCAGAAATTTTGAGGCACATGCTCCAGACAGAGAATGTCAGGTTATTGAATAAACTGTGAGAATGAGTTCAGGAGGTCAGACTATGTCAGGGATTTTCCTAATGGCTAGCTTTACAGGAACATATCAGAATTTAAAAAATGTTTAATTGCATTAGATTGTTTTTTTTCTCTGTTTTACAGTTTTAAAACGCTTTGAGCTGAAAAACAATTACCAATCAGAAATGAATACAGGTTTTTGTCAATTCATTATGAAATCAGAGGACAAAAAGTTATGCCGTTTGAGACCAAGACCAATGTAGGAGCAGTGGTCACAAACAACATTCAACGAACTCCTTGAAAAAAAAAAAAGAGTGGAAGAAAGCAAAAAGGTGGCAGAGTACAGTCACAGATGACCTTGTTTCAGCAGTAAACAAATGAGTCAACAGCTGATGGAGCATATTCAGGAGACCTGATTCATGTACATGTCTCTTGTATGAATGAGGTGATGGTGTGAAGAAAATGAGTCTGTATAATGAGCCACAGAAAGCAGATGGGCTGGGAGAGGAAGTATAGAGAGGGCTTTTTGCTTTTAACACAGAGAACATCCACACTGTAGAATGTATGAAGCCTGTCATTTGGAAACTTTTGCAAAAGTACAGTAGTTAAAATGACACCTAGAAGTATTTGATTTAAATTTGTGACGTGCCAATGTTTCTTTTACTATAGTTTGATCAGATGATTGGTTGTAGAAGCAGTCTGGGAATTTAAATGTCTGGAAAATTAAACAAAATTGTTTCATTTTCTAATGGTGAAGCCAAGTGTGCCTTTAAAAAAGGACCTTACCCTTCCCCTTTCACATCTGATTATGTCACTGTCATGTGTGTTGAAGTGTTTGATTTAAAATGTCATGTCTTGTCCGTTGATGTAGATACTTGGGAAAACTCAAACTCGGCTGTAGACACCTAAAAAGGATTTGAATCTTTAGTACACCTTAACATTTCAGCTTTAAGTTTTAAATGATTTGTATAACTGTCAATCAAAACAATTTATATTGACCTTCTGGGTCATTGTGTGTATAAAAGTGAGAAATAAAAACCAAATTAAGCTGTTTTGATCTAAGTCTTTCACAAAAAACAGTGCATTTGAATGCTCTGTAGGCTGTACATTCACATGTAGAGAATATTCACACCATATTCTATGTACAGACACACACTTCTACATAAAAACACTGTCATACACACACATCCCAGCGGTGGGCCCAGCTCCTAATGCGCTAACAAGCTCCCTTTCTCCTCCCCTCGCCTCCTCTCCTTCTCCAGTCTCCCTCGGTCTCAAGTGATCGCAGGAGTCGAACACTGCCACAATGAACTGCGCTGCGGGAGAGAGAGGGAGAGAGCCGGAGAAGGCATGAACGCTTCACTCTCCCCACTCTTTCCAGCCACGCCAAGAAAATGAGTTTCTGACTCGACACAAAAGAGCCTTTTTATCCGCCCCCTCTCTCCTCTATCTTTCTCCTGTCTGCCTTTCTCCGCTCTGCGTTCTCCTCCTTCTTCCTCACAAGCCCTTTTCCCTCGTTCTCCCCTTATAATTTTCCCTCTTTCTTTCCCTTTCTCTCTCCGAAAGAGAGATATTTTGCTGCTAATGACTTAAGAGGTGCCATCTGAAATTCAATTACAGCAGATTTCATAGTGACGACTGCCATTCGAGTGGAGGGAGGGAGGGATGGAGGCAGAGATGTGGCAATGCAATCAAAGTCTATTTTCTGTGACCTCTCACTGGATTCTACTTTTTTAAATTATAAATAACTTCATTTGTAGAGATAAACACAAACATTGAAGATTACCATTTAGTTCAGGAGGCAGATTTCAGCTCCCTCCGCCTCTTTAGAAGTAACAGGACATATAGTTACTAAGATCAAAGACTGACAATATGACTGGATGCTGTATGACTGTTTAAACAAGTTACCATGTTTACATGAGTCAGTATTCTGAGTAATATGAAAATAGGAGTATTATGAGCTGGATGGATATACATTAGTCCATAAATGTATTATTGAAGCTACTACACACCCATAGTCCAACCACACAGATGTTGCTTATGTTAACCTGATTTGACCTATTCTCCAGACATCGGCCATGTCTGAAATCGCACACCATTTACTCTGTAATGTAGCTGCAACGATTAATTACTTAGTTGCCAGCTATTAAATTAATTTCCAATCTCGGAACCCATCGGCTGTCTGTCTGACGACAATTTAGCCTCTGGGGGCAACAGCCAATATTTCGGGAGTTCTGATGCAGCCAGCAGATATCTGGGCCAAGACTTCCTCTTCCGTTCGTCGGCCGTTGTTTACAGTCCAATAAGCAACTTGAGACGGCCCAGATGACATTTCGGCTAATCTCTATCAACAGATATATGCATATGACTGCAGATGCATTTTTTAAAAACTTATTAAAAGCTAAATCGTCATCAGACGTTAGCCAATGGGTTCTGAAATTGCATTTTGGGAAAATGCGTTTTGCCCTTTTTTGCTCTCTACACGGACTGTTTACCTGCATGCAACCAAAGTCAGCTCGTGATTGGTCAATATTACTCGGACTACAAACGGAAATCAGAACGCTTCCAGTACCAAAATCTTGTCCCGTTGTCTACAGATTCTGCATTCACATGCAGATATCTGATTATAGAGATTAATTAGTCGCCAGCTATTTGGATAAATGATTAATTGTTTTGTTATTTTTATTTAAGAAGAAAATTTCCAAATTGTCTGATTCCAGCATCCGATATGTGAATATTTTCTGGTTTCTTTAGTCCTCTATGATAATAAACTAAATTTCTTTGTGTTGGTCAGATGTCACATTGGGCTGTGGGAAACATTTTTCATCATTTTCTGATATTTTGTAGACCAAACAACTAAGCAATTAATCAAGTAAATAATCAACAGATTAATAAATAATGAAAACAATCGCTACTCTGTAATGTACTGTTAGCACTTTGCATTTTATAAATGCGAAACTTACCATTGTACAGATAAGTCTACACCTGAAATCTTAATTTACTGCTCCGTATAGAATAAACCATTGAGTGATTGTTATAGAGGGAGAAGTGAATGAGTGAACAAGGAAGTGCTTGTTCATAGCTTTTGTGTTTGTTGCACTTGTTAGGGCGGGACAATTTACACCACTATTACAGTCCTTTTTCACTGCAGAAATGTTGACTTCAATGTAGGAAAAGCACAGGTGTAACTAATAACATGTTTTCGTTCTATTCAAATATCCCAGTATGTGTAATGGTGAGGCAGCATGAACAATACCAGGACCCTGAAACTGAAGCAGCTAATCAGAATTCAGCAATCATTGATTTTTTTTATTTTATTTTTTTTAATACACCTGTGCTTTGTGCTGTGAAATTTACAGTTTTCTGTGAAAAAGGCTTATTGTTATTAGGTTATAGAGTTTGGTGACATCACATAATTCCCATCGTAGCTCCACTCAGCTTCAAACTGGCCAGATATCTAATTAGCCAGAGTGATTGAAAAACACCTGTGTGGGTGTGCAGGACCTTTAGGAATCCCACATATGAGGGCGATATTAGTGTGTAGGTAAAGATTTTGCATCGGAGTGCCTCTCTCTCCTATTGTCGCCTCCTCCCAGAGGGGAGTTGGTGTTTGTGACACAGTAACATAAGGCCACAGGCAGAAGCCACACGCTGGGAGGAAGAAAGAAGGAGATGGATATAAAGGAGGCAGACAGAGAAAGAGTGAAGAAAAGTAAAGTGATGTTCCTGTCATTTATCCCAGCAGTCGTACCATGCCCTTGTATTTATTAGCTTTTCTTTCTCCTTCTCTATCTGCCCGTTTTCTTCTCTCTTTCTGTTTCCTTGCCTCTGTAGACTTCCATCTGTCCTGCAGGTGTCCTTTAAACCTTTTCACCTTTTCAGAAATAACAAAACAGTGGCCTTTTAGACGTTTCTGAAAACCTGCAGATACCGCCTTCATATTTTTCAAAAAGTGTTGTTTGCTGGAATACAGTGCCTTGCATAAGTATTCACCCCCCTTGGACTTTTCCACATTTTGCACTATTACAACCTGGAATTCAAATTGATTTTTTGGGGGCTTTTTACTACTTGATTAACACAACATGCATAGTGCTTTGAAGATGCAAAATACTTTTTGTTGTGACACAAATGATAATTAAGACACAAAAGCAGACATCTGTTGGATGCACAAGTATTCACTCCCTCTGATTCAATACTTGGTAGAACCACCTTTTGCTGCAATTACAGCGGCAGGTCTTTTGGGGTATGTCTCTACCAGCTTTGCACACAAAGATTGCAATTTCTGCCCATTCTTCTTGGCAAAATAGCTCAAGCTCAAGTGGATGGAATGAACAACAATTTTCAAGTCTGCCACTGATTCTAAGTTTGATTGAGGTCTGATCTTTGACTGGGCCATTCTGAGACATTAACATTCTTCGCCTTAAACCAGTCCAGTGTAGCTCTGGCTGTATGCTTAGGCTCATTGTCCTGCTGGAAGGTGAACCTCCACCCCAGTCTCAAGTCTTTTGGAGACTGAAGCAGGTTTCCTTCAAGAACTTCCCTGTTTGGCTCCATCCATCTTGCCTTCAATCTGACCAGTTTCCTTGTACCTGCTGATGAAAAGCATCCCGGCAGCATGATCCTGCCACCACCGTGTTTCACTGTGGGGATAATGTGCTCGGGGTGATGTGCAGTGTTGGGTTTCCACCACACATAGCGTTTTGCACCGGGACCAAAAAGTTCAATTTTGGTCTCATCTGACCAGAGTACCTTCTTCCACATGTTTGCTGTGTCTCCCACATAGCTTGTGGCAAACTCCAAACAGGATTAAACAGGATAACGGCCAGATTTGTGGAGTGCACGACTAATAGTTGTCCTGAGGACAGATTCTCCCACCTGAGCTGTGGATCTCTGCAGCCCCTCCAGAGTTACCATTGGCCTCTTGGTTGCTTCTCTGATTAACGCTCTTTGCCCGCTCTGTCAGTTTAGGTGGACGGCCTTCTCTTGATAGATTTGCTGTTGTGCCGTATTCTTTCTATTTTCTTATGATGGACTAAATGAGGCTCCGTGAGATTTTCAAAGCTTGAGATTTTTTTTCTATAACCTAACCCTGCTTTGTACTTCTCCACAACTGGGAGGAGGGGGTGAATACTTATGCAAGGCACTGTATGTAATACTTTTTGTTCCTAATTGCATTACATCCACACATCTCTCTCGCGCACACCCTCACACACATTCATTCACCAAAGGGGAAAGTGTGATGCAGGGGAGCGGGAAGCAGGAAAAGGCAAACGGCGAGATCACATGGAGACCCAGTGTGAGAGACACTGGCTTGACACTCGGCGTGACTGCTGCTCTTCTCTCAGCTCTCTCTGGGAGAAAGACAGACACACACTCTCACACACACCGCACCGTGTTGTTACTTAAATATCCTCCTCACCGTCTCACCCGCTTTCCTCCCCTCTCACCTCCTCTGTACCTCGCCACAGGATTCTCACCCTTCTTCCTCTTCACCCTTGCTGTTTCCCCCCTCCTTCTTTTTACAAGTCACCCCTTCTCTTCCTCCCTCAGCACCTCGCTTTCTTTGCACCTCTAACCTCCACCCCTCTCTGACTAGCGAGGGTTTGATACTGTTTATGTACTTTTATTCAAGTTTCTTCCTCTCTGCTTTGCCAGCTTGTTCCACTCACCCCCACCCTTGTATTTATTTTTTTACCCTCTTCCTTTCTCGTCCTTTCTGCCAGCGCAGTCTGTCCCTCCACTTTAAAGGAGCCATATTGTTGTTATTATCATTGTCTCTAACTGGATCAGTTACCATTAGACCTGAATCTCTCTCCTTCTGAGGCCCATAGACCAGCTCTCTAACCCAATAGAAAACCCATGGGCGCTATTACAGATGGCTGACCCATTCACAACGTGCACACACACACATAACAGTCTGAGGCACAAACACACAGATTTCATTCTGAAGATTCATTGGCCTAATCCCATCACACACTCAAACAGGGACACATGCACTTACATACACACATTGCGCCTGTTCACAACCAACCTTATCAATTACAGAGACACACACGCACTCTCATTGAAAATCCTCTTGTTATTGGAGCTCACCGAGCAAATGGTAATACTATTGGGAGATGATGGGACTGTGTTGTGTGTTTGTGTGTGTGTGTGTATGTGTGTTCAGGAGATGTTACAGCTACATATGGCTGTCATTATGGTTGGATGTATGACTGGAACTAAGGAAGAGAGGGTAAATGTCATGCTATCAATGAGGTTATCTCTAATAGTCCTGGTTTCCATTTACTCTGCTCTCGGCTGAATCCCTGCGCCTCTCTTTGAATTCATCGCTAAAGGCTGTAATAGCCAGTGATAAAAGGGTTTGGGTTTGCCTTTTTTTTTCCCTTCTGGCCACAGAACTCTGAGTAGACTCGCATGGAAAACCAGGTATATGGAGTTAACAGCGTTTGTATCTAAAATATGTCAAATCCAGCAACCACATGACTTTTTATTCCCTTTTTCTTTTTGTGTTTTCATCCTTTCTTCAGTTCTGTATTCTCCTTTTGTGTATTTTTAGCTCTATTTTACTGTGCTTTGCTTTATTTGAGTAATTCTAAATAATTATTTTCAGATCTCTTATTTAGAGATGAATCCACATTGCAACACAAACTTGCATTTTTGGACCCACTTTATTTAGTTTCTTAACAAAGATTTTTCCAGCACTGCCACAAGTAAGGGTCATTGGAGAAAACATTTTATACATAATTACAAATATACACAGTTACTTAATAATATATTTAAAAAATAAAATGAAAGTTATAGATAGAAAATACAAAATCGATTCTTCTTTTTCTTCTTTCATGTTCTGTTGGTATTTGTGCCTTTATTTCTGTTTGACCTTGACCTTTGACCTCAGCTATGAGGAACGTGCCCGATACCTAGAAACCATCGTGCAGCACCACCAGGACCCGACCACATTCGAGGATTACGCAGCCCGTGTCTACAGTCCCGCTCCCTGCACACACCTGCCTTCTGACACAGGTACGACTAAACCTTTTGCTCTGTGAAACATCCAGTAACCAAACTAATATTCTACCACACTGACAGATACACCTGTTCTTCCTGCTCTCAGAGAACAGGTGACAAGTGCAGCTTTGTGAAACTGCTTGTATTACAGCTAAAGTGGCCACATTTGGAAAATTTGTCATCCTTTTTTTTCCATCTTTTTTTTTTTTTTTAGCTTTTTACTACAAATCTTTGCACCAATTTTCCACAGAAGGCAAGTGACACTAAAAGAGGTTAAATATGAAATTTTATACTGAATATATAACGTAGCCTAATTTCTAATAACAAAATGAGATTAAAAAGAAAACACCTCGATTAGGTTTGCCTATTTTCTGCCTATTTGCCTATTATGTTTTGAGATACAGATTTTCTAGATTTGGTTTGGATTGATTCTCCACAATACTGCTACAGAGCTGCTACACACACGGTGGCAGCTGATTCAGAGCCGTGTATGGACGAGTTCTTTTCTCTATCCAAAGCTCTGCTCAGCCTTCTTCTGTCTCCAGAGCATCTCTGAGGAATCAGCTGACATCTGATCAGCCGTAGAGATGCCAGGCATGCACATGGGAGTTGTGTTCTAAATGTATGACTCTCATATGTATCCTGCTAAGTTTATTAGGTAGATACTGATGATTTTTGTCTGCAGTGTGCCTGTTTAAGTGCAATTTAAAATGGTGTACTGTCCTTTAATCTAATAGTTCAACATGGCAATTATTTACAATAATGTGATTACACTGCTAAGCTGCACATTTTCTTCATATATAAAACATAAAGGAACACAAATGTGTGACATAGGTCCCATATTGTATTAATGTAATACTGACGTGATGTTTTTCTTTTATTTCTTTACTGGTCAAGCAGAGGTGTGACTGTGTGTGTGTAATTGTTGTTGTTCTGTCAAACTGCTGCTCATCTCACCAGCTATTGTGTCAAAAATAATTATAATAATACATTTGCAATAACAATAAACCAGGCTGAATAACATCTAGCACAACTTGAAACACCCTAAAGGTTTATTCTGAATATTGTATATTACTTAACCCCCCCCCTGAAGTATGTTGCTCTATAGTGTGTTGTTCAGTCCTAAAAGCCCATTTCAGAACACAGGATGGCAGAGTTAGTCAGACATGAAGATATGAGCGCTCATCATAGGCAGTCATTTCAGTACTGATGAACTGGAAAGATATTCTGATCTTGGTAACATGCATGCATTTCTAAATATATATGGACTGGATTGATATCGAGTTTTCAATAAATATTTTTTTTAAAAAGGTAAAAATTTGCACAGATATATTAGTTCTGATGTGTGGACAACATAATCCTGTGTTCTGAAATAAACCGTCCTCAAATTACTGCAGCTCTCACTCACTCCCTCCCTACTACCTCTGTCTCTCTCTCTCTCTCTGTCTCTCTGTCTCTCTCTCTCTCTCTCTGTCTGTCTCTCTCTCTGTCTCTCTGTCTCTCTCTCTGTCTCTCTCTCTCTCTCTGTCTCTCTGTCTCTCTCTCTCTCTCTCTATCTATCTCTCTCTGTCTCTCTCTCTCTCTCTGTCTCTCTCTCTCTCTGTCTCTCTCTCGCTATCTATCTATGCCCCCCCTTCCCTCTCCCTATAATAACTCAAAGGTTCCTCTCATTTAACAGCACAATGATCAAACATTCTTGTCTCTTTCTGTTTTTGTTTTAATTTCACCAACTTTGTTCATTTATTTTATTATTTTTTATTAATATCATTTTTCTGATTTATTTCTATTTAATTTTTCTCCTCTTTTTTTATTATTTTCATTTTGTTTTGTGCTATGTTTCTTTTTATTTCGTCTTTTTTTTTTCTTTTCTTCTGTTTTCCCCCCTCCTTTAGATCGTAATGTCTCACTTGCCTATAGCTAAAAGGTAAGCCTGGTCACATGAACGACACACCCAGTTCTGATTGGCTCTTCCTACTGACATTTCAGCCTAACCTGTGCTCTCCTCCTATTTCTCCTGCATATTGTGTTACCTCTCCATGTTTATTCCTCCATGTTTTCTTCACTTTAAGCAGGTCTGCATGAGTTTACAGCAGTCTTGTCTTACTCTTTAAAAGGAAATGTCATTTTCAACTCATCTGTGAGTGCAGTTTGGTATGACACATCATGGTTTCATATTTAACAGTGTCTGTAATAACAGGGCATGAGAACGAGAGGTTTGTTTTCTTGTTTGAGCTCAAAAATTCCCCAGTTTTATGATCTAGATTTTCATCTTGAAGCATGTAGTGTATTAGTCCTGTTCTCCTCACACTTGGTTGATTAGGTTTCTGTCCCAGCTCATGTTCTTAATTAACTGTCATTTAAACAGAAACAAGCTCAGTGACATATTATCACCTGACAAACGTGTCATTAAACAGTTGCCTGTTTACAGAACCAGCAGAAACAAAGCAACATTCATTTGGTATCATGTCTCTGGCCACATGTGTTCATTTTGGCACCTGGTTTTGATCGAGTTTTAGTCTAAAATGTGTTTAATTAGTTTTAGTCAAATTTTAGCCATTTCATTTTTGTTAGCCTGTATGTTTTCATAGTTTGTTCTAGATGTTTTGTTTTTTGTTTTTTGGTTTTTTTGCTGTTTCTTGTCTAATTCTCAGTGTATTGTAGGTTAATTAAGTCCATATATGTTTCTTCCAAGACCAGTAACATCAGATAACATTACTGACAGAAACAAGAGATACTTTTGGGCGGCAGAGAATGCAGTTTCACTAACCAGGAGCTACAGTGTGTGACTCTGCAGATGCATGCAGGTCATTGAATAAGACTGCATGAAAACAGTAATTAGTCTGTGTCCATTCATCCATCTTTCACATTATCGCTTAGTTTTTATTTGTTGATGGATACATTTCATTATAGTTCTCCTTTGGTTTTAGTCTTGTTTTAGTTGTGAAAAAAGGTTGTCAATGAGTATTTTAAATCATAGTGTTCGTTGACGAAAATGAACACTGACATACACACAGTAATGTGATCAATCGTTAAGATAGAAATACTGATTATAGCAGCTTTAAGCTTGAATGGCCACAACCAGCTACCTGTTGGCCCCGCCCACAGCTGAGAGCAAAAACAGTAGCCAAAAACATACTGAATGACTCTGAATAAACCTGAGGATTTAGGCATCAACAAACAGGACCACTAACACATTATGACCACTAACAAACTATTTATCCCATGTTCTGTATGACAAAAAAATTATCACATTGCAGCCTTAATAGCTAACAAAAAAAGATTTTATACATTTTTAAGCTCTTAGGCAGCTGAAATGGAATTGACATTTACCCCCTCAGAGATTTTGACATTTTACCTCCTGTATATTGGATGTTGTCTAGCTTCAGTTTTTTTTTTCTGACTGACTCAGGAGCATTTAGTGGTATTGCCAGATTAAAATGGTTTATTTATCGGCTTGTGTGACTTTTGCTCCTTAATCACCAGATCTTCATTATACCAAACTACACTCAGCGTCATGATGAAAGTGATAGATCCTTCTTTTTTTTAACCATGTGAGATTTCTACTATTTTGTCCTTTAACTCACTCAGTAATTTTCCTGTCCGTTCTGTTAACCTGTGATGTCACACTGACCTGGTGAAACTTTGCCTCTAACCTTCTGTATGCTCCTCACTTCCTGGTATTGATATGATGTAGCACTGCACGCGCACACGCACCCCCCCCCCCCCCCCCCCCCCCCCACACACACACACACACACACACACACAAACTGACACATCCTTAAAAATGGGTAAGCATACCTATATATATATATATATAACTACACACATACACATACACACTGTCTGAATGTATAACTTTTAACTAACATTAAAGTTTTTTTTTCAGTAGTTATGTGTGTATTTGTAATAAGTAACTTAGTTGTGGTAAAATTAAGCAGAGGGATAATGAAGTTACTGCGCATGTGTACGTGTTGTGATTTGTTTTGTGTTTATCCGTCAGTTTGTATGTGTGTGTGTGTGTGTGTGTGTCATGTCTTTTGTTCTGTCTGAATATACTTCTGTCTGGCAAATTTCTGTTTTTATTCAGTTTTCTCTGTTTTTGTTTGTCACTTTCTTCTTTATTTTCCTTTTCTCCCATTCCCTATATATTTTGTTTCATTCATTCCTGTGGTCCCTTCCTCTACCACTTTTTTTCCCTCCTTTCCTTTCCTCTCCCCTCATTTCCTTCCCTTTCCTTTCTTCTCCTCTCCTTTCCTCTCCTTTCTTTTCCTTTCCTCTCCTCTCCTCTTCTTTCCTCTCCTTTCCTCTCCTGCTTCTCTCCTGGCTCCTCCTCCTCCAGAGGAGCATAGTGTTATGTATCTAATGGTCCCTAAACCACTAGACAGCTTTAACCTGCTCAGGGTGAAGGGGAAGGGTCTGAAGCAGAAGGTCCTTCATGCTAGCTGTGAATGGTACGCCTTGTAGATAGAACAGTAGTTTAGGTCTTTTACCTGATGCACTTTAATAACATCTTTGGACACAACATGTCTAGTGTCATTTCCCAACAACCCATGTGGAAACTATTCTAAATTTAGTTTACATGTAACTTAAAACAAATGTTAACTTCACTTAATGAAGTAAACACATTTTCATTTTATGTGATCGTCAATGAGAGCTCCACAGAAGGATCAGCTGACACTGAAAGTGCAGACTTAGAGCAGGTTGTGTAATAGCACTTTGCTTTGTCAAGCCTGTTGTTGACTGCCAATATATTTAGCGAACAGCAAGTGTGAAACATGATGTCAAGACAAGTTTATTTATATAACTTTTATATATAGCTTTTAATTACATATGCAAAACAGAAAATATTTAGTTGTGTAGTGTGATTTTGTTTTTGCGTGTTTCTCTTTGTGTTTCTGGGACCTGAGCTAATCCAGTTTTTTTTTTTTAGGGAACTAGAATGAACCCAGTATAGAATAAAAACTGAGCAAATAGAGCTTTGTATGTCTGTTGTCATGTGTGTCTGTCGTTCTGTCCTGTCTGTGTGTCTGTAGGAGTGTGTGCTGTCTGCCCTAAATAGGGCAGCATGGGGTGTGATGTAATTTTGTTGTTGTCCCCTCGTCCTTTTTCTCCTCTTATTTACCTCCTCCCTCCTCTCCTTTATCCCTTCATCCATCCTCACTTGCCCCCTCACCACACCCCTCCTCCCCTGCCGCCTCCACAGGCTCCTGCCTCGAGATTCTTCGGGGAGAAAGTCCGGCTCTTGGGGAGGCCGGGAGCGACTCGGCGTCCCCCATGTCTCCTCGGACTAGCAAGAGCCGCATGTCCATGAAGCTACGACGTTCCTCTGGGTCGGCCAATAAGACTTGAGCTTTCCAGATGGCGTGGCTCAATCGGGACTGACACTTCTTTAGACATTTCTGTAGTGGGAATTTGGTCTTCTGTAATTGTACTTAAAAAGTACAAGAAATTAAACATGACACAACGGTTACAGTTAAAAGTCCCCTCCCCTCCAGCATGCTGCCGTTCTGTTTAGACACTGGCCTTTTATGCACAGAACGCTTCGTCGCACAGTTGTACTCTCAAAAACTCATGTAATAGTTTATCTACTCTACTGTATTTTGTGGGCTATAATCATACTGTAACTTCATTTTGAAAGTCCTCACAGCTGCTGCATTTATCCTCAGCTTTGCTCACAAAAAAAAAACACGTAAACCAGTTGAACCAGTGCTGCAGCATGCTGATCTTTGCCACAGTAGCAACAGCTGAAGTGCAGCCTAAGCAGTGCAGTATTAGTTCATAATCATCTGTAGAACAAAGAACTCCCGCACACTGTCTTCTACACTTGCAATTAGAGAAGATTTATTGGGAACAACATGCACACAGACCTTTATCAGGTTATTTTACAAGACAAAAGGAGAGACCATCTTAAATAGGTTGGTTTGACTCACGTGGGCCAATCAGGTCACACTACAGACAGACTGACTGTCAGACTGACAGTCTGTAGAGTGACCTGATTATTCTTTGTTCTGCTATAGTCGGCCCGTGGTCTTCTCTGACGCAGCTGTCGATCTACAGGAGCAGGAGTTCTGCTCCTTCATAATCATCTGTGCCATGTTAGAAATTGCACAAACTCAAGTGTAACCAGGACTACCAAAAAGCTAAAGTGTGCCACATTGTACCTCGCTCTGCTTTCAGCTCGACCGCGTACACCTGTTAGAGAACTCAGTCAGTGAGATCAAATTGCAGAACAAAGAGAAGGAGTCTGTGTGTGATGTCGCGCTCTTGAAAGATGTTATGGGAAATCTGTATATTTGTACTATAGTCAGCCTGTGTGTGTACAGACAGAAAGCTGAGTTTTGATATGGAAAAAAAATAATGTTTTCAGACTGATGGCACCTGTAGAAAGTTGCATGAAAAAGCAGGATAATAGAAGTCTATTTTTGTTGTCGGAGCAGGCCCATAAAGATAGTAATGATGAGGGCAGGGGTCGGTTTCTATTCAGTCCTCAGTAAATGTAAATAGAGACTCATTCATTTGCTAACAATAAAGAACGTGTCGTTCCTTCTTTAGAGGTTGGAGGCTTTCAAGCCAAAAATGTTTTCTGTGTTTGAATCCAGAAGAAAACTCCTCCGCCTGGACTGATGGGACTGAACGTGACCTGACCCTTTCTCTGAGCGTGACGAACAGTGTTATAGTGACGATGGAGGGATTATTTGTCTTTCATTCATGAGACAAAAGCGCGTTTATAGATGAACAGGACAAACGGATAAAAGAACGAGCACTTGTTACATAAAGTTTAGTTATGACGTTTTTTGCTCATGCTGTAAAATGTGGACAAGCACTGATGTTCATTACATTTATTTTCCTTCAGTCTGATGAAATTTGTTGTTTTTTTTGTTGTTTTTTTTTTATTGACTGTTTTCACCCGAACAAGAATGTCGCTGCCACTCTGTCATCTGATGCAATGGAACCACAGCTTTTCTTTCTTTGTTCATCTGAGTATATAAATATATATATTCTGTATATCTATATATGTATGAGTCTAAATATATATATATATATAGTAGATATAAGAATATCTATAAGAATGTGTACAGTGTGAGAAGGCTTGTTGTGTATATACTGTTATGTGAGAATAGCTGCCAAAGCCAAACAAATGGGTTGACACTACAAGATTTTATGCTTCAACAGTTCCTCTTTTATAACCAGTTTGCACTTCATTCTTTAGGAATGTCATATTCTTATTTTAGCTCAAATACTCTCCTTTACAGCTGACATATTTAACCTTGATACCACAGCCAGACTCTGGAAGAACAGAGGAAAAATTAGGATTGTCCATGATCTTGTAAATTTGTTTTGGGACGTCTACGTTGTTGTTAAATGTCACTTTTGTTTTTCCTCCAATCATGAATTACTGTAAAAAAGAGGAGACACACTGGGCCTGGTGTGTGAAGCACTTAATGTCACTATAGCTGCAAATGTGGAGTGGTCCGCATATATACAGGGGGGATTTAAGGACATGTTTAGTGTCAATAAGAGAAGTTTTAGTCCATCATTTTCAACTTTTTTTTGTTGTTGTTGTTAAATAAGGCCTAATGTCTTTCTGTTTGAGGCAGTTTTAGTGGTGAAAAAGAGAAAAGTCAAAGTGTACAAAGGAAAGATTCTGTATATCCAAGGCCAAAGAGGGGGAGAACTTAGAAATGGCAACCTGTATGATTGCTTTTCTTTCCTGTTTTTGTTTGTTTGTTTGTTTGTTTTTTACTCCACTCTTGTATTTAGACTCATCCCCACCTCCAGCTCTGGATGGCGGGGATCCGCATGTAATGAAAAATCTAACACTACCATAGAGGATTTTTGTGTGTTTAACGTCCTCATTCAAGCACTCCATCAGTCAGACTCAACAAAAACAAAAGTGACAAATATTCAAATTAGTTTGTATGGTTGAAGTACTTGAGGTGTTTTTGTTTTATAGCACCTCAGTGGCCTCAAACATTCATTCCAAAGCTTAATTGTTATTATTATTTTCATAATAACCATGGCTGTGGTTTTGCAGGGTTTGTCAGGATTGAACTTTCATCCATGTGATCCCTTATAAAGGAAACCTACATACTGTATATGAAAGATCTGTATGTGACAGTATAGATATGTGTTATAAAGGTTTTGCATAACGCTCCACTGCTTAATTAAGTGTTACACGGCTGTTTCTTCTGTTTCACTTTAATGTTTTTTTTTCTCCGAAATATATCCTTTGTAGAGAGGAAAGGGATTGTAAAACAGATTTTTTTGGAACCCTCTGCTGGGTTGACATTGTTAAATTTTAAAAATGACATTGTAAAAAGAGGTCAGATTCATGCCACTTTGTGTGTGAATATTTGAAGTCAGCTGAAATTTGAGTTTTCCCTTTAAATTATTGTTGCTGATGTACTTTTTATTACTAATGACCAAGTAAGTGAACTCTGAGGTGAAGCACCCGCTGATTGGTCGAGACACGTGGTCAAGTAGCCCCACTGCACCCTGGGACTGATCTGTACATGCTGTATATAGACTACTGCTCATCTGCCAGTCAGCCACCATGTCCCAAACTCACTACTAGGATGTTATTCACTTAGTCACATCTAGTTCACCTGAACTTCTTCACCCAGCCACATCCCAAACTCCGTCCCAGAACCTTAAACACAGCAACACCCCGTTTACACTCCTTCCACCTAGAGTTCACATCCTCTTTGGGTTATAACGCCATTGACTCCACGTGATGGCTCCAATCATGATGCTGCTTTCATGTCCCATGGGGAAATTCCATACTTCAAAGTTGTTTTACAGATAGCAAATACTTCTGAGGATTTCAGTGTTTGGCAGTGAACTCAAAATTATCTGCTTACTCAGCAGGACTGAACTCAGATGTATGACTGTAAAGACTGGGTGTGTTAACTTTAAAAACTCTCTTTATCAGCAGCCAAAATCTATAGAAATCCTATGTGACTCAAAGCCTTTCAGCATTATTAAAAAATCAACTACACGGTGTCACTGTATTTGGGTAGAGATATTTTTCTGCCTCTTTGGCCCAAATCTGATTTCTTTCTTTCTTTTTTCTAAAAAGGGGGGGGGGGATCAGATTCACTTTACTTCCCCCTGTTTGAGCAGCCGTAACAAAATTGCCCTTCACAAATTAAAAAAAAAAAATTGGAACTTGTGTGCCTGTGTAGATGGATGCTCTGACTGTGAGGGCAGTGATGGATACGGGTTCAGCTGTTGTCCTGACGACAGTGTGGGACAAGGCTGATGTATGTAACTACTGACTATACATACTGCATGACGCCAGTTCAGTACTAACTGCATGTGTTGACCGTGTAACAGCTGTATCACAACACACACGCACACACACGCTCCGCAACCTATGTTACTGTCAAACCTGTAGTATGTAAACATGTGTAACGTCTGTTTCAGACACAGACGGCGTGGATGTGCGATGATGGAATTTGTCAATAAATGATTTGTACCACCGACTGCTTTAGTGTGTGTGTGTGTGTGTGTGTGTGTGTGTGTGTGTGTGCGTGTAAAAGGTTAACGGTGCACAACGCTCATTGATCTTAATGAACATTTATTGACAATAATTTAGATTTCACATTCAACATCAAACATATCAAAATAGTACTGTATAGGCTTCATAGAACAATTTTAATTTTTTATGACTAAGAAAACAAACCATGAGCCACCCCGCCGCCTGCTATTCATATGTTGATTGTATTGTCTTTGCTTGCTGTCTTATTGTTTTCCTTTTATCTTGTGGTGTGTTAAGTGTTAGACTAGAGGACCGCAATGGAAATAAGCCTTCGGGCTTTATTGTGTTTTCATCCTCGGTGATTTTTAATGTATGTAAGGACTGCAGTGCAGTGTTGTGTTTTTTTTTTAAAATCATCAAATAAATTCATTCATTCATTTAATTACAATTACATTTTCATCATCATGAAGGCATTTTTAGCAAATATCTCCAACAGTAATTTATAATCAATAAAGACAAAAGACATTTTTTTACTAGCTGTACTAACATTAAATGCTCCATTTCTGTATCAAAATATTTTATAGCTGAGAAGTCAATTGGCACATTTACTATAAAAGGCATATTATGGTCTATTCGATTATTTTCTGTTGTCGTTTGATTCTTTTATTGTTCACTGTACATGAAATGGTTTTTAAAATGCAGTCAGGACATTGATTCTGTCTCCAGTTCTCAGGGTAAGAAAGGTCACTTCCTAAATGTAATTACAGGTCATTGATTATGGTCTGGCTCAAGTCAGTAATGTAACACACTGGACTCCTCCTGAGCATCATTGTAATCGGATTACTTTGCCACAGACATGAGTGAAGTGTGTCAATCATTGCTTCAATATATGTTAAATGAGTCTCTCAAAATGTCATTTTAAGACATGTCCTCAGTCCAACAAGTAATCCTCTCAAGATGTCACCGACTATAACAGTTGAGTTACTGTGTTTGGATGTCAGATCATTTACTGAACTCTGTGCCAATACAGATAAATATATCCTCTATATGAGAATAGAAATATAGAGACAAGCCTGTATCATAATAATCCTGCTGTTAACGTTTGTTTAATTAATTATAGAACATATTAGATCTGCCACCTGTTCAGTGAATAGAAATGCGAGATTGTGTCTCTCATTATGGTAGAATTACACTCAGAACTACACGTGGAGAACTGTAGAAGCCCACTCCTGTTAGCGGACATGGTTTCAGGACCATGGACAGAGCATCGTGGTTTATTTCTACACGTTTCAAGTTGGTTTCAGCACCATGGACAGTTCAGAATAACTGTTATATTTAATTGTCTAGATTCAGTGACGTGATCAGTTTGTATTATGACCATGGATATATTTATTATATATGTGTCAGCTTAGTAATCAGGGTGCATATTGACCTTTGAACAAAAGGAACAACAGGACCGTGGCTTACAAATGTATATTTCAGTGTAAATGAAAACCATAAACAGCTCATATTGTCCTTAATATAATAATCGTCGACTGGTCGTTTGTCCAAATTATTTCAAATGTGTGTCTCGAGCGCGTTTTACGGTCGCACGGCCATCTGCAGCAGCATCACCTGCCGGTTCTCGGTGGGGTGAGACTTGTTGATGTGTCTCGTGAGCCCCGGGGAGCTGAAGAATGTGGACGGACAGTGCTTGCACGTGAAGATCTGCTGTTGCTGCTGCTGCTGCTCGCGCTCCCCGCTGCCGCTCTCTTCTCTGTGCACGTGGAATACGTCTGGTCTGAGTCCTCCTCCCAGTGTTCCCGCCAGTAACTCGTCCCTCATCGCGTGCCACAGACGGTGCTTGTCCCTGATTTCAACTGACGGGAAGCGCGCGCCGCACAGGTGACACAGAAAGACCTGGTTCTGTCCGCCACTGCTCTCGCGCGCCTGCCCGTAAGATGAAGGTGGAGGAGAGGCTCGCGCTGTCATCTCGTGCGCGGCCAGGTGTTTCTTCAGGTAAGCCTGTCGGCGGAACTTCTTCCCGCAGTACCGGCACTCGTACACGTCCTCCTCCGGTAACGCCTGGATAAACGGTAGAGGAGGGTGCGGCTGCTGCTGTGGCAGGTCCGCGCGCTCCTCTGGGTTAGATAGATGGAGGCTGGAAGCTGGACTGTCCGCCGCTCTCACGTGCTGCTGCAGGTCCAGGCAACTCTCTACCGGGTTCCGGTAATGACACGAGGAATCATAGTGAGGAGGCGCGAGGCTGTCGCTGTCGGGGCTGTCTCGAGACCGAGCGTGCAGCAGCAGCAGGGAGGGCTCGCGCCTGACGCGGGAGCTGTCCTGCGCCTCGTGGTGCTGATTCGTGTTGATGCGCAGCAGCTCGTTCTCCTTTCCCTCCATCTCTACCGGCTGCCTCTCGTGCTGAATGGGCCCCCGTGCCTCTTTTAACGGCTGGCTCTTGTTCGTCGGAGTCTCACCTCCTCGGTTGTTGACCGGACGCGGTTTGTGCCAGCGCCGGTGGGAGGCCAGATTGGCGGGGCAGCTGAAGACTTTGTCGCACTCGGGGCACCGGTACTCCACGCGCACTATGCGGGAGCACTTGTGCTGCGCGAGGGAGAAAGGGTCGGGGTACTCCTCTTTACACAGCTGGCAGATGAACTCTCCAAGCGGCGGGTTCCCGGGAAGAGCAGACGACTTCTCCCGGTGCCTCCTCAGCTCCGGACTCTCCTTCTTGATCCGCAGACCTAAAACCGGCGAGGTCGTGACCTCATCCTCGAAGTTCAGTTTCCGGTTCACTTTGGGTTTCTTGGACGGGTTTCCCGCCGCCGGTTTGTTGTGTCTGTTGCTGTTCACGCGCTGATCCGGTTCCAGGAACGAGCCTTTCCTCTCCGCGTGATGCTGCTCCTGATTCATCAGTGTCAGTGGCGGGAACAGGTGCACGTGAGCCATACTTGGGTCATATTTGTCATTGTGACCGTAGGACGGCGCGTGGTGGCGGCTGCTACCCGCGAGGAGTCTCTCGATAGAAGTCGGCGTGGAGCTCACCAGGAACGGCAGCTCCGGTAACTCTGCCGGTAGCTCCGATACCGGGGAGGATGTCAGGCACCTGCCGGGGAATAACGGCTGCTTCTCTCCCTCCTCGTGCTGCTCCAGCAGTCTCGTGCCAACCGGTTTGACAGGGCTTAAAGTGAAGTCGCGTGGAGGAGGTGGAGGTGGGAAGAAGCAGGAGAAGTCTCCACCGGGAGTCAAAACGTCCACCTCGGTCACCTGCTCCTCGGTCTCCGGTAACTGCGCGCGCCGGTCAGCCTCAGCCTCCAGCGCGGACTCCACGTGCGGGCTCCACGCCTCCCTGACACCGGCGGAGTCCTCGCGGGACACCGGGAGCAGTCCGACACTTAACACACCGTCCTCCTTCACCGCCTCCGGTTTAGTCCCTTCAGACTTATCACTGTCGTACGTTACAGGACTGTTGTTGCCGTTATTTCGTGATCGGTATGACGCCGAACATCGCCGGTTTCTCTTCACCAAGAATCCTCGAGGCATGATGATGATGACGATGATGCTCGGCGCGTGGCACCACCGGGCGGAAAGAACAACTCCTGTCTCGAGCGCACTTTCAAGTAGAGCTTTGAAGTGCAGAGGAGAGAGAGAGGAGACAGAGAGAGAGAGAGAGAGAGAGAGAGAGGCGCGTGCAGGTGTGACAGGAGCAAGAGAGAGAGAGAAAGTGTGTCAGTGTCCGTGATGCGCGTGTTTGTTTTTATCCATCAGTCTTTCTCACACACGTGCACGCGCACACACAATTTGGCTACTTTGAAAACTACCCCCCAAAAAATGTAAATTTGTAAAATGGAACAACGACTGGTCACTGTGATAAACTCCTGAAGGAGATTCGGTGCAACTTAGTGCAAATCACTTCAAAATAATTATATTTTGTGTTTACATGAGACAAACTACACGATGAAATGCACTTTTTAAATGGTAAGTTTGGAATTATCAACATGTAAAACATTTAATTTGTACCACCCTTTTCATTCATAGTAAAACTCAAAGTGCTACAGTATTAATAACATAGAACACAAAACATAAAGAAAATAGTAATAAGTAGTAATTAGTATTAGCATTTTGTAAATGGTAAATGAGCTGCATTTATAAAGCGCCTTTCTAGTCTTCCGACCACTCAAAGCGCTTTACACTACATGTCAGCGTTCACCCATTCACACACACATTCACACACTGATGGCAGAGGCTGCCATGCAAGGTGCCAACCTGCTCATCAGGATCTAATCTAATTCACATTCACACACACACACCGCTGGCACAGCCTTCGAGAGCAGTTTGGGGTTCAGTATCTTGTCCAAGGACACTTCGACATGTGGACTGGAGGAGCCGGGGATCGAACCGCCGATCTTCCGATTAGTGGACGACCCGCTCTACCTCCTAGTAGCCCGAACCTTCTTATCCATTTCGCTTGCTGGAGTGTGAAATAACATGCTGTGGCTGTTCCAGTGTTGATGAGCTCCTGCCACTCATCTTTTCCTCTTTTTTTTTTTTTTTTACAAGAAACTCAGCTGCCTTCACCTGCCACCAGTGAGAATACAAATTGGCACATTTTCCAGAGGAAAACCTGATCAGATTTGTGTAAACAGCCTACATGTTGGAGTCAGTGTAGCACAGCACCCAACAGCACCCATGGGACTCAGATATAGATTATATCTCCATAAGACTACTAATGACCGCCTCTGTCCTGCTGAAGCGTCTGATTATCAGTGTCTTTGTTGGTGGTGGGAATACCTTGGGCTTAGCTTTCCCTCCGTGTGTGTGTGTGTGTGTGTGTGTAGGGACTATTCACAGCCGTCCTCCCCCACTAGAAGCTGCTCTGGCTGATAAGGGATCGGAGGGAGATCCATCCATCCAGCCTCTCCCCCCGGGCTAGGCCGGCCCCTCTGTGCGGGCCAGGCGCTCTATAGTTCGGCCAGTGGGCTCAGGCCAGCCGGCGTCGCTCCCTGGAAATCAATCAAGGCGGATGAGCGTGAGAACAAGCTTGAGGGTCGGGCTGCTGGCTTGACGAGGGCCGCCTGGGGAATAGAAATGACAATAGAAACGTGATGAGTGGAGGAGAGTCACTAAACACTAAAAACTAATTAAGCACCAAGCTGGATCTTCACTTTAGTTATTTTTCATTGTAATTGTCAGCTGCTAATGTCTCCCAGAGTGGAAACCTTGACCCAGGTTTAGTATTTATTGACCCCGCTGACTGAAACCATAAACGTGTGAGTGACTGAGGCCTCTTCTTATATCCTCATCCGGTTTCTGTATATTTTATGGTATGGAAGGCCATTTATGCCGGCAGAAAAAAAACAGTTATTGAAATGTTGACATGCTATAATGTTAACCTTAAAAGTAAAGAAAATATTGACTTATTTCCTCATTATGTTTTAGTTTCTCATTATTTTAAATTACTGTAGAAAAAATGTCGAGTCTTGTTTTTAATTTTACTTACAATTTCAATAGAATATACAATATATTTCTTTTATCATGTCTAACTTTCTTTCTTTTAACATATCTATTTTTTTCTTTCTTACTTTTCTTCAAACTATTATATGGCACTCCTCTTCTGTCTCTAATATACAATGAAACACAAATGTTATGTTGCAGTAACCAATACACTAGCTTACATTTATTTCTGTAAATAGACTTGTTTAATTCGCACTCAAGTGAGGAAAATGTGTATTTGGTTTTTGCATCAGGCAGTTAGTTTTAAAGTTTAAAAGATAAATTAAGCTTCAAGTATGATTATTTGTAATTTACATTGTTGGTTTTATACCTGTTGGCAATCATTTGTAGGTGATAAGTCATTTTCTTTCTATTGTGCCACTTCAGATTTGGTATTTAATAAATGTTTGACACAACATGCCATGCAGTGCAAAATAACTGTTTAATTCCTGTGATGCAACCAGCAGCTACACACAGTACAGTTTATTTTTTATTTACAGAATTGGAAGTGTATTCACTGGTAAGTTGATGGAGCTCTTATAGTAATATAAGCAGAAAAAAAATCAGTTTAGGTTAAAATAATGGAACATGATATTAGGAGAAAGTTGTCAGATGAAAGGAGGGATGGGATATACAGCAGGTGGCTTTGTCACTAAAAGCAGGGTAAATGTTCTCAGCCAATCTCCTGTAAAAAATATAGATCCACAGACAATCTGAAGAGGCTGTTTGCTGGAGGACAGTGTGTGAGTGTGTGTGTATGTGTATGTGTGTGTGTCTTTAGTTTGCATCGCATCAGTGAGCAGTGAGGTGGATAATCCTCCAGACTGCTGAAAATGACTCTATTGATCTGTGCTTCTCAGTCACAAGCCTTTAAGTACTGCAGTATTATACAACTGAGCTGTCTGCCTGTCTGTTTGTGTTTACATGGAGTTTACATCTTAACTGACTGGACTGATGGGAACTCTGTTTGTACATGATTGGGGATGGGTGTGTGTGTGTGGAGCCAAAATGTCTGATAGAAGAGAATTAAAGGATATAAAATGAGGATATTTTGCTTGTTCTGACCCAGTTAAGAGGTTGGTTATTTGTCTTTCTCACCAGAATGCCAATGACTAAAACAAGCTCCATGACATATAAAAACAGGTCCAAATAGGTTTAAACACAAATATTACATGAAAAAAGCCCAGATTAAGCAATATTACAATGATTTACACTGAGATGCTGGATTTAAGAATATTATAAAATTAATCTAAAAGAATAAACTATTAATCAGAAAAATAAAGCAAGATCGTACACTAACAGGAGACTGACAGAATATTACAGAATCATACAAACACCCAGTAATCAGTTTACATTTGACAGTCAAGTCTTGTTGCTATAATGAATATAATAAACTAAAATAAACACCCAAATCACCCATGAGCCCTGGTTGATTAATTGGTCCTATAGTTCAGTATCACACTGAGAGTTAGGGAGCCCCGAGGTAAATCAATTCAGTGTATACACGCTGCTACAACATGTCATATACAGTGGTCATCTGTCGCCATCTAGTGGATTCAAGTGGCAGAGGCTCCCAGGATCCACAATTGGAGCCCTGAATCATTCTTTGGTAGCTGCTTTGTTGGTTTGTCAACCCAAACAGTCCAGTGTGAGAGACTGTCTCAACTGGATGACTCAGGTTAAAATTCCCAACGTTCCCACCCTGCTGAAGCGTGCTTGTGTAAGAGAATAAATCCCTTGAATCTCCACCAGCTCCAAGGCTGCTCCTGCATGACTGAGCCTGACCTCAGACCTCACTATGGAGGGGGCCCGTTGAAAGGTTGAGAGGATTTCCCTACAGAGAGCAATGGAGAATAATTTTATAATAAATGTAACCTGATCTGTATTTGAACAGTGTTTGACTGACAGCACTCGTACGCCCCCTGCTGACCAACATCAGCTGCTGATGGCAGCCTGGATTCTGACCCACCCTGGTGACGCTGTCATTTTATGGTCCCTGACAGTGTGGCCTTGAGTCTGGTTGGCCTGGTTGGTTGTCTGAGCAGCCAGTGAGAATCTCAGTTCATCAGATCAGACGAGATCAGCTTTCCTCTGGTGGCATGTTGAGATCCAGGAGGGGAAAAAAAAAGGACTTGACCTGGTTGACTGTTGTCCATTAGGACTGAATGACGGGAAACTGGAGGTGTGAATATCTGCAGGGTCATCAAAATCTGCACAATCTGTTTAGCAACTTTCTCAACAAAGTGCTATGAGATATAACAATCAGCTTTAGTAACGGGAAGTCTGCACTGCTGACTGAATAAATCCCCACAGCTCATTCAGGCAGATTCAGCAAAATTCTGGAACATAAACAAATGAGTAAACGGCACCACTGCAAAGTAATAAGAACAGCAGTAACTTAGAGATTGCGATTTGTATTCCCTGTGGCATTCTTGATAAAAGATAAAATACAATGATTGCAAACAGCTGCTGAAGCAGTCAGTACCCAATATTTCTGAAAAAAAAGTGGATATGTGATATTGAGAGTCAGAATGCTAATGTAAAATGTTTAAATGTAGTTTTATATCTTTACATAGGCAGTGGTGGAAGAGGTATTAAGTAAATGTATCAAAAGTACTCTGTTACAAGTAAAAGTCCTGCATTCAAAATCTTTGAATAATATTGTAATAATGAATTAATAAAAGTACATGAGCATTAACAGCAAAATGTACTCATTTTACAGCACAAAAAACCTTTTTTCACAGCAGATGTTTTGACTTGACGCAGTAGAAAAAGCACAGGTGTTGCTAATAACATTAACGATGGCTCCATTCTACTCAAATGAGCCAGCATGTGCAACATCAGGACCTTGAAACTGAAGCAGCTAAATGCAATTCAGCCATCATTAATCTTATTATTAACACATGTGACAAGTCAAAATGGCCTACAGGTCCCTCTCAGTGTTAAATTATTTTATATTATAATATTGTCTTATTATTACTGGTCAATTGTGTGCAGCATGTTTATGTCGTAGCTGGTGGAGGTGAAGCTAATTCCAACTACTTTATATAGTGCTGGGTAGTTTGATCTTTACCAAACATCATATCTTATAAGCCAATAACATGTTTTGTATGTAAAACCTGAATGTGCAAAGTAATTAGTAACTATCACTTCCAAATAAAGTAAAAGTACAATATTTACCTCTGAAATGTACAGTGGTGGAAGAAGTAAACACATCCTTAGCAATACCGCACTGAAAATACTTACCCACAAGTAAACATCCATTTTACTTAAGTACAGAAGTATTATCAGCAAAATGTAGTCACAGGGTCAAAAGTAAAAGTACTCATTATGCAGCAGAGTGACAACTGTCAGTTATTTTATGATATATTATATGAATGGGTCATTATTATTTAGGCATAAACATGTAAGCAGCATTTTAATGTCGTAGTAGGTTGAGGTGGAGCTAATTAAAACCACTTTGTACACTGTTGGGTAGTTTAATCTATAACAATGCAACATACTTTAAGAACTCATCTTCTGTTTTGTATGTAGTAACTATCATTGTCAAATACATTTAGTAGAGTAAAAAGTACAGTATTCCCCTCTGAAATGTAGTGGAGTAGTAGTATAAAGTAGGATAAAATGGAACTACTCAAGTAAAGTACAAATACTTGAGTAAATGTCTAACAAATATTACAAATCTACGAATGTGATCAAAAAGACATGCAGCAGCAGGCTAATATTTACTGTGATGTGCATGTTTCTTCCACATCATCTCTGACTAGAATACATTTTTAGTTGTTAATAGTAAATTGTCATTTTGAATCCCTTTTGTTTCAAATAGGGATGTATATTGAGGGATTGGACAGAAACAACAACAATCATTTACAGCACATGACTGTAAAATCCTGCAGTAAATACAATGGAAAGTCTGACGAACAAGAAGTTACTCTGCAGTCCCGTACAGGAAGCAGGAAACAGAGAAAAGGGAAGCAGGTAATGGACCAGGTGAAAACCACTGAATCCCAGCGGTGTTTCAGAGTTCATGTCGGACTTTGATGTCTGTGTCACGCTTTCAGTCTTTAAACAGCCACAAGTTAAAAACGTGATTTGATGAGTCATTGTTCACTTTGACCCTTTACCTTACTGTATTTTACTGTGTATGTGTGTGTGTGTGTGTGTGTGTGTGGCTGATTCAGTGATTCATGGTGAGTCATGCTGCGCTGTATGTGTCTGCTCATATCCAGAATGCCCAGGGATTCCCACCAACATGCACATGCAAACGTGCACAGATACTGTACATGCAAGAATGCAGGTTTGCATACAATCACACATTTCTATAACAATGGTGATCCTTCTACAGGATATTCAATAGAAATAGCTTGTGTGGTGAAGCTTTACGCCTATTCAGGCTCAGTTATACAGCAAAAATCTTCATTTTTTTTAATGTAAATTCATTTTGGTTGAACATTTCTATCTCAAATATATCATATCTTTGAAAAACATATATGCATGAAACTGTTTCAACCTCTATTATGCCCAGTGTAATGAGATGAGTGAACTAAGGTAACCTTAGTGCTGAGTTGGTTGTGATTTATGACGCCACATGAAATCAGCATTGAGTTAAACTCCAACAGACAAAACTGGATGCCAGGAGCTGAGAGTGTTCGCCCACTATGGCTCTGTTATTTCACCGCCAACACTCCTCTTTTTATGTTTTCTCTTGCGTGATCACAGTGTGTTTTCAACATTTTTACTGTAACTGCTAGAAACACAGAGACAAGAGATTAGGCTGCTATGAATAACATCTGGCATTCATTCAATTCGGTTCAGTTTATGTACTTTACTCCTAGTTTATAGTAGCTAAAAGAAATTCCAGTTTTAAAACAGCCATGACTGAACACACACGCCACACACAATACAAACCACAAAATCAACAATCACACATACAAATACTCATGTACAGATCTTGAAAATGCTGCTGTTGAGCATTAACAATAACAGAACTGTCATAAAGACTAATCAGAGACTTGATAACTCTGTCTCTGTTTCCTTTCCCCAGGTAATCTCTGCGTGTGATGATGACTCATCTCAGAAAAGTACTGATTACACGCAAAAATCCAGGATCTTTCCTTGCTATTGCAACTGTATTTACTTCCTTCCATGTCTTCTGCTTAAAACTTCAGATATTTCTTCACTGTACCGGACTTTTGTTCAAGTATGACAGTTAATGCAGTGAGGCCTCCGCCTTCCTCCGTCAGTGGAGTTGCACTGGCTTCGTCTAACTGATTTCAGGTCAAAATGATTCAGTCCTGCTGATTTCACTCATATAGATTTAAACATTTGACACTGAAAAAGTGGGCTACTGCTTCCTGTCAGCATCCAACACTGCTAATGCATTCAGACTCTGTTTGATTTCTCTCCAGGATCTGTTAAGTATCAAATGTTGTTTGTCTGTATTGTGCACTACCCAGAATAATACACACATCAGGGAGAGTTTTAAAAAGTAGAAATAGAAACACTAATTATGACCAATAATTCTCAAATGGAAAGATGAGTTGGCTGCTGTAGAAATGTAGCAATCTTTCTTTCCTAATATCGTTGAAATATTAAGTTCATCTGAACGCACAAAGCTCTGTGCAAGTGTGTGTAACTTCTTTGTTTTCCTTTCTTTCAGCTGTAGTGAAGCTCCTTTTCTTTCAGCCTGATGTGTGCATTCCTTCGCTCCATTCATCTGCCTTATTATGGTTCAAACGGAGGTCTTGTTTTCAGTGTGCCTTCAAAGCTGATTGTGATCAGCAGTCTAGATGCATAATATGTATTTAAAATGAACTGTGGGGGTGTGAATGTGGCTTATATGGTTTGTCTGCCTCTCTGCAATCTTTCTAGTCTATCTTCGGGTATACAGAAGCAGAATGCAATGTGCAATGAAGAACTGCATTTGTTGCAGAGTGAATTATGCTTAATTCAACACTGTTTAACTTAATAAATGATCTTTAAAGAATGCACATTGCTCTGCACAGCACACAAACAGGCTGAAATACAGTGTATTTGCATGGGTGTGTGTGCATTTTTCCTGACTGAAATCCTAATAAGTTGCTTAATAGTTGCTAACGTGACAGTAAAAATGTGCTGAGTGCGAGGCCTGAGCTTCCCAGTCTGACTGGTCAAACTGACTGAACAATGGGAGGTAAAACAAGTCTGGAGTTTCCCCCAGGCCTCCAGAACATCACGTTCAACTTGATGTTTGTTTTTAAAGGGATAGGTCATAGCCTCGTGAAGTCTTGCGGCCTTATCGAGAA
Organism: Scomberomorus guttatus; assembly: GCA_038419695.1. NCBI lineage: Eukaryota > Metazoa > Chordata > Actinopteri > Scombriformes > Scombridae > Scomberomorus > Scomberomorus guttatus. The sequence continues at coordinate 24,351,183 of CM076455.1, forward strand.
CTTGGAGTGCTGCCACTTTATCTGCAAAGGAATTGAATGAGTGATTTAATACTTGGCGATTAGAGGCACGGTGTCAGAGTCAGTGGCAGTTCAATTCACATGTCTGTGGAAATTATTTCCAGGATGTTTAGCAAAGTGAATACATTCTCACAACTCTATGCCTGCAAGAAGCTGATCATTTTTTCCTTCTGTATTAATAATTACAAACATACAAAATCAATTAGTCCATGTATGCACTAGAATTATGATTTCTTAGACTGCAAACAAACATAAGGCACATATCATTTTCTAGGAGCTCCTCTGACTTAAAGCATGAAATCTGTCAGTCATAACAAAGTGAAATATACCTTTAAGAACAGACAGATGAACTTGACCATGTGGTCAAGATCTGCAGGTTTTAGGGAAACTCCACTGCGGGCCTGTTGGCTTGCACTTGTGTGCATCATATCATTTTCACAGCATGATAAACAAACCGAGATCACATTGCAATCGCACTTGAAGTTTTGGAGGAAACTCCTGTGCACACTGAAGCCCCCCTCCTGCAGGTCTACGCACCCACTCAAACGCTGCTGAACAACATTTCCTTTTGTTCAAGTCATTCAGCAGACAGATGCTACTGAAGGTGCAGTTTTAGGACTTTCCATGCATCCACTCCCTCTCTCATGTCAAAACAGAAACTCTTTCACGGGACACTAGTGCAGCAACACTTCTGCAACACTGCAGATTTCTACTGAGGGAAAAAATATTAAATATATATGTTTATGCTTCAGGTTACTCTGACTTCCTTGGCTGTAGTGCCTCCCCTTCTTGAGGCTTTAGCATTTTTCTTCTCTTTCAAGCTATGATTGCCTGCGATTACTGTTGGCCAGTGTGACTTCAGAGTGCACACTTTTGCTAAAATACTACACAATTTGCATGCTAACTCAGTTTGAATGTTTTTTTAAGTTACTACTGATTGCAAGTTTGAGATGTGGAATTGAGAAAAGATGCATATTTGTTTTTGAAATGTTGCTTTTTTTTTGTTTTCAAGAACTATTTATGTAAAGACTGAAATAGTTGTATAAAAAAATATATAATTGTCCCAGATGCAGAATCATTTTGCTGTTCTGGTGACAGTCTGAAGAGTGTGTTTATATGTGTCTCAATAGAAATCCCCTCTTGGAGCCAGCAATCTGTGTTATTCTAAGTGACAGTTTTCTGGAAATCCCCCACCTAGTTGTAAGCTCCGCCCCGCTGCAGAGCAGCCACACAGAGGGCATTTACAGCCTGCTGCACAACTCCGCCAGGATACAACCAAACGCACCTCGTACCGAACAACTAGGACCAGCATGGACCTCCACCGGACCAGTATATTAAACCAAATGGATTACAGCCGGGACTCGAAAGAAGGGAAGCCGGCCCAGTCGACGGAGGAGCGGCTGGACAGCGGTTTGGACTCGCTGAAGGAGGAGGAGTACCAGGCTGTGGCGGCCGAGATCCGTCGGCTCCAGGTGGACTGTGAGCCGCAGCACCAACAAGCCGCCACGGCAACCGGAGAGCTGCACGAATGGAAAACACAGATCACAGAGGACGGAGACACGTAAGTTTAACCAAAAATAAGGCCACAGCAGAGCAAAGCATATAAGGGGGAGATATATATATATGAACGAGTTCGGAGGCTTTAGCTAGCTGAGTTAGGCCCCGGTCCGGGAGGTAACATGATCCCTTTCCTGCTGGGAATGTCTTCCTCTCGCTTGTCATTATAATAACGCACAGGCCTAACTCACTCCGGGCTGGGGGCTTCACTCTCATGCATTAGGGGCTTATAAAGGCACGCAGCTGCAGTGTTAACAATACACAGAGCTGGTGTCCGGTTTAATAATGGGTCTAGCTGTGGTCAGACACGGCGGAATTGGACGTAAACAAAAGGCTATTATCAGGAGGGAATCTACTCTGGCCGCGGGTCACGCTGGGAAAGTCCCAGGCGCGCCGCCAAGGAATCCGACCGACGCGCGCTCCCGTGGAGCGAGAAGTAGAAAAAGTACCTCAAAATACTGCAAAGCACGTCTGTCAGTGTTGAGGCCGAGACCAGGTTCTGAGATGCGAGTCTGCGGCCTGTTGCTGATATATGGAGCCCTCCTGGGGTCAACTGAGAGAAAAAAAAAAAGATCCATGTTCAAATCTGTACTGTGTTCGGAAATCTGTGCGCACGGATTATAATCCCTGTCCTCGGATTACGGATTAAATTCCAGTTTTGAATAGTTCCATATATGACCTTTGCATACATGTGACATATAAGAGCAACATCTATTTAACACATATGTGCAACAGATGTATGTTATATATCAGACCTGTCCAAGAACACCACATCAATTATAACACATGAAAGGTTAACATATAAACATATTTGGTTAAAATATATGCCAGATATTAGTAGTAATAGTACTAATAGTAGTAATAAATTTACACATAGGCCCATGACTTTATACGTTTTTAACATATATATGTCCATATATGAAATTGTTCCAATTTTGAATATGGACATGTATGACATATGTGACATTTTCATAAATACACATATATTAGATTACCATATGGGCTAATTTGATTAATGTATATTTAATTATCATTTTTTCAAAGTTTTTATAATTTTAAACAATAACATAGTGATTCAAGGGCACAGATTATGAATCAGATTTCTAAACTGAGAGTACAGATTTTACAGATCTGCACGTGGATCTCTTTACTGATATAAGAGCAGAGGGAATAACGTTAAGAGGGGCTCAGAATGTTATTTGTATTATAACACAATTCCTCTGCTGAGAAATCTAGTTCAAGCTCAATAGCATATATAAACTCGTGCATCAATTATGTGCTATTGGGTCAAAGGTGAACAGTTATTCAGAAGTGAAGACTGGAACTGTCTGGAAAGCAGTGAAGCGTGAAACCCTGTTACAGTGATTTTACCAGAGGAGCAGTGGTTCTCTGTGTGGTATTCAGGAAACACTTGTGGGGTCTTTATTTATTAATTTTACTGTAATTGCATTCTTAGGAAACCATCCCAATTACAGCATGTGTGAAATCAACTGTCATGTAGACTTCTAAAACTGTTCAACTGATTTGAGTGTAGATAGAAAATGTATATTATTAAATAAACTTTTTATAAAATCTTCACACATAGGATTCTTTGAGCTAAATGTGATCTAATCTGTCTGTTATGGAAAATTCATGAACTGTTGTATAATCCAAAAAGAGTCTTGCACTGATACCTGCATCAGGTCTCACTGTCCATAGATAACAATATTTCATGACATGAATACATTTGTCATAATGTGGCTATTTTATAGTCTGTATTTCAAATGTTTTCCATTTGGCTTCTGGATTTGGTTGTGTTGCATACGTGTGTATGGTAACATCTCATCTGTCTTCTTCTGTTTCTGTAGGCTGCTCCACCTGGCCATCATCCACGAGGCCAAGGACTATATCAGAAAAATGATAGACATGTCCAAGAACACAGACTTCCTCAACGCACAGAATGACCAGAGACAGGTATGCGAGATGTTTCTGTATCTAGCTTTCCCCTTTTCCCACGCCGTATCACTAAAAAAAAAAAAATATACAGGATGTCCGCCATCATACACAGAATAATAATAACTCACCGCTCTTCTCATCATTCGTCCCACTCTAGACTCCTCTCCATTTAGCAGTTATAACAAACCAGGCGGATGTGTGTCAGCGCCTCCTGGCAGGCGGCTGCGACCCCACGCTGGTGGACGACAACGGGGACACGCCCCTTCACATCGCCTGTCACCACGGTAACCTGCCCTGCTTCAGCGTCATCACACAGAACTGCCAGCTAGAGCATCTACACAACGTGATGGCTGCCTACAACTATCATGGTAAGACTGTAGGACTGTTCTCACTTTAGACATAGTGAGATTTTACTTTTTATGTCAGGTAAATGCTCCAGTTGGCAACATTAAGACTATACTTCTTTGTTTTGGAACAAAAATGTCTGAGTTTAGCAGCGGTAGGCTAAATTATAATTTTTGAACATTATTAGTGTATTACAGTAAAGGGGTGGTGGTGATTTCCATTCTGTGGTGGACCACCCCTGCTGCATGGGAACAGATGAGACGCTACTATTTAAAAGGAGGAATAGTGGGCATGAAAAGAGTAATTTCTGCAGCCTGTTATCCCTGAACACTATGGTTAGGAAGAAGGAAATATTTAAGTGAGCAAAGGGGAATGCCAGTGCCTTTCTTTGCATCACATCCTGACTAAAACCCAACATTACATGGCACATAATGTTAGATGCTAGGTGGATGGTTCTAGTTTCAGACTTGTGCGTAGACATTGTTAAGCTCGTGTGCAGTCCATTTCTCTGGACTAATGCTGACAAATTGAACCAATTAGAAAATTATCTTATGATCATCTGTTTCCTAAAGAGCCTGCAGTCATTTTTTATTACTATGTGACCTGCCTTGGGATGCTGGACTCTTTCTTAGACAATCACTTTGACAAATTGACATGTGCTGCTCTGGTGTCAGTTGTTCAGCTGTTTCTCTGATGTTTTGTGCAGGTCAGAACTGTCTCCACTTGGCTTCAGTTTATGGTTTCCTCTCGCTGGTGGAGAACCTGGTGGATCTAGGAGCTGACGTTAACGCAAAGGTATACAACAGACTCATGATGTGTTATACTTTTGAGACATTTTGACACCCAGCCTTCTTGTTGTCTTTACTCTTTGCCTCCCTGTGCTGATAAAATCTTGTATTTTCTCCCTGTTCTGTAGGAGCAGCGTAATGGTCGCAGTGCGCTGCACCTGGCCGTGGACCAGCAGAACCTCTTACTGGTCAAACTGCTGCTGAAGAAAGGAGCAGACCCCAACCAGCTTACATCCGGAGGCCACAGTCCTTTCCATCTCACCTACGGTCGCGACAACGGCGATATCAGAATGGAACTGTACTCGCTGACTGATCCCAGCCTGAGGGAGCTGCCCGATAGCGAATCAGAAGACAGCGAGGAGGAGGAGGACGCGGAGTCTGATGAGGAGGTGCGTGTTGAAAACATCCAGGAATCTATGAAACCTAAAAAAAAAACTTAGCTTCCTGCTCAGTGTGTAACCGTGTTTCTGTTCTCCATGTGTCTGCAGGTGGGTTACGACGACATCCAGTGGAACGGGCATTAGCAGGAAGCAAGAGAGAGGAAGTCGCAGAGGCAGGAGGCTGTGATGAAGACGGTAAAGGACAACGGAAACGGCCTCAGCACGTCTACCACTTCCTGCAGTGGCGTCACACGAGCCCGATAGTGTGTCATAGATGACGCAGCGCGGGCATGACCGCCGACAAGAACGATGGACAGCTTAGAGAGGAACAGGCAGCTGCAAAATGCGAATCAAACAGAGACTGATGGCCGAGTTAAAAGAGTTAGACCGCTCCAGGCTGCAGGAGAGAAGACACACGATGAGATGTGAACACATGATGCATTATGATGAGATGGGACTGCTTGTATGATAAAGAGGAATCGCTTGTATTCTGTGGACGCTGCAAATCATTCTCACAAATACATCCATCCACACACATGTACCTGCAACAGCTCTGTTGTATGATATTGTAAATGCTGTGTATAAAAAGATGTATTTTTTATGGAAGCTGTGAATGTGTACAGTTGCGCAAGTTGTATATGTCAGACAGCAAACAGTCCAGCACACTCCAGTTAAATTAAAACACTCATATTTAACAGTAAAAAGCTCCTGTGTGAATATATTTTTGGAGATGGGTGACATAAAGGGGAAACGGAAGGTGCGATTGGAAAATGGTTTTGGTTGAAGTTGTCGCACGTGTCCATTAGACACACAGTAATCTTAGTAATATTACAATAAAAAAAGATTGCACAGAATCCAGCATATAATCAACGGCGCCTGACAATATTACAAGCCTGCAGTTACACAGGAAATTACTTTAATCACGTGGCCTTTTGCTGCCGTCAGTTTGTCTGTGCTTGTATAAGTGCTGCCATCAAGGCGTGACAGCTGAGTTTCAGTTCTGAGCAGCCACCTTTTCTTTTCAAATAATGCATTGTCATACAAGAAAGGACCGAACTCGACCTATCGTTTGCATTGAATGAGGAAGTGGCGGCCAATTGAACCTGCGACGCAAGTTCCTCCTGCTGGGCGTGTGTGTATAAAGAGATAAGAGACTTAGGGAAATTTTGTGTGTGTGTGTGTAATGAGGCTCAGTCATCTAAATCAGGAAGTTTTGAGGAGGGTGGGGCTACGAGGGAAGCGGCAGGAAATTCCCAGGAACAAGAACACTCAGCTGTTCACGACATTCCTGCTTCTCATCCGCAAAAGAGGGGAATCTCCGCTGAATAACAGGATGCTTCAGTCAAGCTCAGGGAGACAGGGAGGAAGGGAGTTTTACTTAAATCAATAAATTTCCAGCATCCTTAAACACACTCACGCAATTCTATGACTGTATTGCAGCGTTGCGCTCTAAATTCATCAGGTCACTTTGTTGGCTTTACACACTGCAAGCTACAATGGAGAAATCCCACTTTATAATATACAATTTGTGCCTAAATTCTTGTGCAGACACCATAAATAATTCTTCCCAATTAAACATCCACCCCTTGCCACAAAAGGTTAAATACTGCCTGTGATGGTCTATCTTGAGTAAATTAATACCTTTTTTACCTAATTTGCCTTCTTGGTATGAGGTGGTTGGGGGGTAAACAACTACAGTAGCTCATACAGTCAGCTTTACATCACAATATGACACCAGCAGTGCAGCTAGAGTGATATTTCAGCCTTTGAATCATATCACACCAGGTTTATCTCATCTTACAAAAGTATAGATGTAAATAATTACAATTTATATATTGACATTCTATATTATCTCAGTAAGCTGTTTTTAGCAACATTCTTATGCCAAATTGTCTTGCAATAATTAAAATGTGAAAATAACAGTCATACACCCACCACAAGAACTGTTAATCTGATAAATAGTCTGAGCCACTTTCAGACATGCACCTTGTTTTGTAAATGTGACGGAAATTTCACGTCGCCCGAGTTTCTTTCACACAAACGATGAAACTAATAAGTCAGACCTATTAACATTTCTGTATTACTTCCTACACAAGCACTACCAGCATGTCTTGAGTTGAATGCTGTCAGGTTACCGTAAAAGCAGCAACATATTCTGAGAAAAGGAAGCAGGGAAACTTCAGTGTTCAAAAAAAACATTATGTTTAATAGAAGTGCAGTACTGTACAGCAATGGCAGCAGAGAGGAGGCTCAAAACACAAAAGGGGAGAGGAAGACTCCATAATGAAGTGATTGGTGACTTCTCATTGATGTTGACCTGAGTAGACTTTAAACAGGGATGTGACAATGAGGACTGTCGCAATGGGAGAAATCCCACAGCTGTTCCCTGGTTTATCACAAAGTACATCAGAGCATAAACATCCTGACATTAGCGGTTGCTATGAAGAAAGAGAGGAGGGGAGAGTTTGAAGCAGATGAATAAAATGAGAGATACAAGTTGTAGTAGCCCTGAGTAAAGATGGTGAGGAAGCACTGTTTAAATACAGTGACTCAAGATGCTACTGGACCACTGAGAATAGGGGGTAGTAAGAGGTATTGAGTGCTGTAGTTGTAGTGTTACCACACCTCTGTCTTCCAGTTTGCTCATTTCACACTCATCAACTGAAGTCATTTGGGCTAAGCTGCAGCCACAGAGGGCACTGTGGCTGTCTGACACATCGTGACCACACAGCCAAATATCAAACTGATGTGTCATATATTGGACTGATCTGAACGTCCAGCATGTTTCGAGGCTCTGTGACATGTCGAGGGTGTCTCAATGTGAATAGAAGAAATATGCAGGAGGGGTTTCAACATGTGGATAATATGTCCAGTCAGGTCCTGGCTATGACCAGGGAGGATGGAGGGGAAAGGGAACACAGACAGTACAGCTGGGTTACATATTCTATCCAGCTGGTACAAAATGACCATATTGTTCATCTTTTTCTTTGTCTCAACCTCACTGTGTTGTAGATCTCATCTTTGTCTTTCTTCTAGATGAGACTTCTTCTAGACTTTTGTGTGAAGGAGGTGGGGCTCTGTAGGGTTACTGTTCATCATCCACTTATGACAGCAGCAACATGGCTGCCAACTTTCCTCACTCTCGCTCAGACAAAGCCACCAGGTGGACATCGATCTCAGACTCTGACAGAATCCTGGAAGACAAATACACAAGTTCATATTTTTAGGCCATACACACACACACACACAGACACAGACACACACACACACACACACACACACACACGTTAACACTCCCTAGTTTCCCTGTAACTACTTACTTTGATCTTATCCCATAGGTTTTAGTGGATTTTAGGAAACTTCAATTACAACGGGTTTCTTTTTCTCATTTTTAATAACTGATGCAGTTTTGAGAGTGCCATCAGATTAGCATGTTTTAGTGCTTTAACGTTTTATTTTTTCTCAGCACAAAGAGGCAACACTTCAAAGGCAGGAACAATCTGATCTGTTCAGAGCTGCATGTTTTTGTTGAAGCCAAAGATGTGCCATTTGCTTCTTATTTTGTGAAATATATCTTTTAAGTTTGAATAAGCCTGTGTCTTCTTTCAGCAGCATCCTGCTTCACTTTGACTCTGTCAAACCCATTTACAGCAGTGGAACCAGTCTTCTGCCTGTGTCACTTGAGGCCATCAAGATAGTTTCTCTCTCACAAGCTCAGGAAAATACTCACTTGAATGTTGGTTCTTGTGAAGTGATCACTCCCACCTCCAGCTCTGAGGGCTTGAAGTCGATGGACAGAACGGTTGACAGACATGAGATAGCCGTCTGTGTTGAAAGAGAATGAGAGGTTTAAAGAAGCATGACAGGAAGGAGAGGAAAATAAGTTCAACATTGCATCTGTGAAATAGATGCTTTTGAAGACATCAAGGAACTCAGTGTCAAATAACCAAGAAAGATGGAGCATAATGTATAAATATATGAGGGATGCTTGAATTTGTTAATGGAGTTACAAGTAATACATGAGTGAATCAAAGCCTATGCTTATCAGTGAGCAGCACATCAGAGTGTATATGTGGGTGTACAGTTCTATGTGCACATGGCTGAACATATTTGACAGCAAACACAATGTTCAAGTTTTCAACTTGCTGCAAAATGTATGGATTTAGAATGTATGGAATGGATTTAATAACATTTCTGTAAAATATGAATAAATAGATCATTTGAAACGGACACTTAAAAGGTGCAATATGTAAGAATCAGAAATTCCTTCTCATTAATGACACCGGTGGCCATCAAGTGAGCTGCAGTCAGCATCCTGTTGCGTGTGCTCCCACTCTGTCAGCGCGAGCGAGCAGCGCCGCTAACATTAGCCAGCTAAAACAATACACACACAATATCACAATATATTTCACATGCTTTGCAGTAATGTTAGCTTACCTGTCCAACAGGAGGCTCCCCAAGGAGGGAGTGCACATAAACATCACATATTTATTATTTGTTCACATTCTGTTGATAATTTTAGTTAATTTTTGAATGTTTTAAACTAAAAGTCTTACATATTGCACCTTTAAGATATAACATAACTTTTCATCTCATCAGTATTAGGGTTCTTACCGTTTCCCTTATATAACAAATGAACCATTGATTCTTTCCTTTTCTAAAAGTTTGGTTCATCCAGAAAACCTTTATGTAAGGTAGTGATAATCCAGGACAGTGACACAGTTGTAAAACTCCCTGAATGAAAATACCAACAAAATTCCATGAAATCTCATTACCAGTGGGAATCCTGCAATGTAACAATGTAATGCAACTTACTTGACTGAAATACCTCAGCAGGGTTGTTTTAGGACAAAATTCCAGCGTGGCATTATGAATCTGATTATACCAGGCTTCTTCAATAAGCACAGGAAGCTTGGCAACACTCTGGTAGTTTTTTGTAAGTACACAATGTGCGTGTGTCCCGCACCTCTATAGTCTGATTGTAGCTCCAGTCCAGTTTCTTCTTGACTTTCTTCTCCAGGAAGCTGGTGGCCTCAGTCTGTTTGACTCCAGCTGCTGTGGCCTTAAAGCCACAGTAGTAGCCGGCTGGATCACACTTATACAGCTGCAGACCCAGCTCATCATCCACTCCAACCAGCATCATACCTGGAGGTAGAAAGCAAGGCGGAGGAACATAAATGATGGTCCAATATGAGTTTTGAATATAACAGATATACTGTTCTGCTATTTGATGTCAATACGATTTGACTATTTTGTGTGTGAAACACCATTTATACAATCATGGGACACTAACCCTTCAAAGAAACATGATGTGTTTGGGCAGATTTCATTGTAGGTTTTACAAACTTAAAATAAAAAAAAAATCTTAATATAATTCATGCACACACACATGGGCACTACTTACAGCATCCTAGTGGCCTCATCTCAGCGTTCTGCGTGTAGACTTGGGAGATGTCAGCCATGCGTTTGCACAACATGTCCAGAGGGATTTCATAGCCGTACTTATATTTCCAGTTAGCTGCTTCATACCGCGCCCGCTGCACCTGAGACCTGCTGTCGGCTAGAGGGAGGAAAGGAGAGAAAATGTCCTTCACACAAATGAATAAATGAACCTAAGACCATCAGGTTGCCTAAAAATGAATCCATGAGATGACAGGTGTAATGCAGTCACAGCCACACAAGTCATATCACTTTCAATAATGCTATAAAAAGGTAGGTAGGTAGGTAGTATGAGCTATGGGCTACTGATTTAGTTTTCTACTTTGATACATGATGCATTTGCAACTCATAATGGCTCATGTCTTATCCTTCAATACATCTATTTCTTAAACAACATTTATAATGAAAGATCGATTGCAGCTTCGAAATATAAAGTGTGAACATGACAATATGGCAACACGACTGTCTTGCCTGATGTGTGTGCGATTTCTTTCTACTGACATTTACTGTTGAAAGAAGCTTTTAATATCGTTTGATCCCTAATTGGCTCATTTTTTCGGGTAATTACTGCCAGCTGGACAATAAATTGCTTACCAGTCATGCCGGTCATAACACAGCCGATGTTCTCTGTGATTCTGAACATATGTGTGACTGTCAAGGCGTCCAACAGCTTGTCCTGAGAAAAAACACAAGACATTGCTAACAGCGCATGCGTGCACCCCATAACTCCACCAGTGATGTAACAACTGTAATGACAGCTGGGGAATCTGATCACATGCTTAGTGAAGACACAGACACACAAACTTCTGTGTGTTTATAATGCATCCATTTATACTGACTGGGACTTTCTTCTGTGTGACGACCACAGCACAGTCCTTCCCTCTGACTGCTACAGAGGTCAGTCCTCCCTGGTTGATGGCTTTGAAGGCGTACTCTGAGGACACAGATACAAGAACACAAGAACAGACTGCTCATCAGCTGAAACTGTGTTTCTCCACTGGGGCAAACTTTTTTTCTTTTTTACAAGCAACCAAGCGAGCTAGTTGTGTTTGTGTGTTATTGTACAGTCACATATGAACAGTGGTTTTACATTTACTGTATCAGTTAGTCTGAGGCTAACATTTAATACAGCTCAGTTATAATGACTTGCATGAGACTGCGAGAAATAGTCTGTATTATACTTCAAGTCGATAAGTTACTAGTTGCTATGTTTAGATAAAATTATGCCTTTCCTTAATGAAAACATTAGCATTGTTAGCACTTTGTCCTCCTTTGGATAGACGGATTTCTCTGTTCAGGAGGTTAATATGTTGAATTCCTCGTCCACAAAACTCAACTTAGTTTCTCTAAACTGTTAATATTAACGTTAACTTACAGTTTTACTGTAAATACAACCAAATGAAGCTAGGTAGCAAATGCAACTAGCGTTTGGTTAGCTAACATTTTAGCAACAAAAAAGCAAAATGGTTGTTTTCTACATTTAGCGTTAGCATTATTGAGTCCAAATAAATAGCCGTTATTCTACCCTAACATCATGTTAGCTTTCTTTCTTGCTAGCTACATGACACTGAACAATGACTGGTGGCTAGCTAACTTAGTATGACAGAGCAGGTTAAGTTTTCTTCGGGTTTTTTTTTCCACCACTGACCGACTTGGTAGAGTCTTCCCTCCGGGGAGAAGATGGTGATATGACGGTCAAACCCGGCACTGGAGCCCCGGGACATGACGGCTGGAGATAGCTGAGGTACACTGATGAAGACTGAAGCTGAAACTAAAGTGATGAACTGAGGCAAAACATGGAAAACATCTGCTCCGGATGTGCTCTGTCCGAGTGAAGGCTTCAGTATCCGGGTCACAGCGTTGTAGCTAACAGATGCTGTTACCATGGATCTATTATAACAACTTATTCTTATTCTACTTCTTAGTATTTAAGTATTATAAGAAGTCTTCTTCTTGTTCTTATTATAGATCCATGGCCTTTACCGACAACAATGAGATGTCAAAATAACATTTGTTTAGAATTATCATATTATCTCTTGTTTTTGTTTGTGTTTGTTTGTTTTGGTGTGGAGGGAATGATGAAATGTTTGGACTGCATTGCTTATAGCATTTACAGTTTGATGAAATGGTAATTAATAAAATATACTGATCATTTAAAAAAATATTATTAATAAAAATTAAACCAAATTTCACTTTCCTATGATTCAAAATTAAATCAAAAAGCACACGCTTGTTATTTGTGGTAAATGTTTTATTTACAAGTCCGCAGTTATGATCAAATCATATGATTCTCAGAAATTATTTAAAAAAACACAATACTAGTACTAGTATGTATCCGTGAGTTCAGTGCATTTTGGTGAGGCAGAGCCATCTTTGTGGTACTTCATAGGTGCTCCTGTCCTCTGTGTCATCGTAGGGGATATGCCACGAGTCTCCTGAAGTCTGGACAATGGTGTCATAGCTGGGAATACTCTAAACACACACACATACACGGTTAATTAGTACACTTCTCCACTCTCTTCTCTCATAGCATTCCCAACTTCTGCACCTCTTCATCCTCACCTGAAATCGTACCCTCCTGCCTGCTGCAATATATCCTTGCACCACCAGCTGGTGGCCTCTCTGCCATTTGAAAAAGAGCCGTCTGGTGGCTCCGTCGGACAGGCAGGCCTTGTGGTCCCTCATCAGGTCCCTACTCACAAACCGACAGTGGTTTCCAGAATGCAACGAGGCATACAGCAGGAAGGGGTCGTCCTCCGAACTGATACACACATTGACAGGCAGGTGTGAGGTAAACACATTACATATGAAGTTAAGAACAAAAAGGCTCTAAATAAACAGAGGTATCCCAGAATAACAATGTGCTGAATGCCACATGTGATTTCATATTCCCTTATTCTAATAGTCGGCTACCCACATGCTGCAGCATTTTTATGTGATTACTGCAACATTCATTGAATAAATACATTTCGATGAGATAAGATTCCCTTTTTCCTGCTTCTTAAACATTCTCAGTAAATAGCCTGTTTTGCCTGTGCTGTGTAAATGTGTTATGTGTTTTCTATGGAGCATATATCCCATTTTATTATCAGGTGCTCACATGTTTTCAGTAAAGAAGCAGTGGACTTTCTGCTGGATAAATTCCATGTGCTGTCTGTCCCAGGATCTGGAGGGCCGCAGCATGTGTTTCCTCCCCAACAGCAGAACACTCAGGCCCTGACGCTTGAGCTCCCACACCACCGCCAACAACTGAAACACACACACACACATTAAAACTTTTATACAAGCTCACATTAAAAGAATAGAACATGACTATCATATGACACACACATGCCTGTATGCCAGCTCCATTAAGATACTGTGAATGACCACACCTAAGGGTGCAAGCAGCAGCAGCTCCTACATGATTAATACAAGTTTTAAGATAAGTTGTTTACATTATTTGCAGCTGTCATGTTTTTAGATATGCCTTAGGACAGGAAGAATGTATCTGAATGGAACCAGATGTGACTGGGACAAATCCAGGCCATTAATTACTGTACCTTCCTCTCTCTCTAATGTAAAAAGGTAATGCTATGAAATACTACTTACTACTGTTCTTTATTTTTGCAGCACTTCAGCAACAATTTGATATAGAGGTACTATGTTAGTACTGCATGTTAGTTGCTTATAGTATTATTGTGGCTGTAGTGTCTGTGGGCCCTGGAGAAGCCTTTACTTATCATAATTTTATGTTTTCTAGCCTTAAAAGCATTTTAAAATCATAAATTCAGCAGGTGTTATTTATAAAATTTCAGCTGTGCTGTCGGCTTCTGATTTAATTCATTTAGATCATTTGACATTTGAATAGAAGTTTCTGGCAGTGGTCCTGATGTAAATTTCTACAACTTTTGCATTCATTTTAATAATTTAATTAGCTTTCCCACAAACTAGATGGCTAGATAGGGAAATAGGTTAATCTGTCTCTGTGTTTGAACTTTCCTTTGACTTGCAGCCACATAACATCTGAGGGAGATGTGACATATTTTAGGGCAGAGAGACAAGACAGTTACATTGACACACACACACACACACATCCTGACATACAGATGTGGGCAGGCAGACAAGATGGCTAGGTGTTGTTAAAATCAGGTACTGGCCAGTTGCATAAGGCACCTCCTACGCACATATGTTCACACACAAAAAAACACCCTGCATGGTTAGTCATAGTGCGACCGCCAGAAAACCCCCTGGGTTGGACCGACACATATGTAGGAAGAAGCCACTAACAACTAAACTGTGAAACTGTGCGTGTGAATATACAGAAGATTCTGAACAAGTAGGGTTAAATTGGTAGAAGCTGTCAAATAATTAGCTTATCATTTCATATGCATCTGTCAGTTTTCTTACCGTCTCTGACAGCTTGCCTTTGTCCTTGTGAGTATTTGCTACATTCAGTCCATCTACGACCACATCAAAAGCTGGTTTCCTCTTCACAAACGCTTTGAACCTCTCCAACTCCTGAACAGACACATACAGTGAAGTAAATAGAGAGACAGAAGAAGGGTCACACGGTGTTATACATAGAAAAGAATGGTCAGTGGAGGAGAAAATTTTAAGAAATGCACGAAGAGAGGCAGGTAAACTAGGTTCAGATGAGTTTGGCCTCCATAGTACCCCTGCTTGTAGCTGTGTGAACATGCAGAAAGTATTTTACAGTGTAGTGTGAAGACTCAGATCATACAGATGGACAGAAATGCAACAAAGACAACATTTGCACAATACAGTCAATTATAAGGGATTATAAAATATTAGAGTATTATACATTTTCACTGTAAAAAACTAAATGTGTAGACTGTGGGTAAGAGTAGCAGCAATTCTTTGATTGGACAAACAAAGAAAGGAATGGACTCTACTAGTTGCCTTTATATTAGATTAGTATTATATATTATATTATAGTGTATTAGATTAGATTATTATCTTTTGAGGTCATTTAGGTGCTGCCAGCCAGGAGTAAAAAGTTAAATTCCACTAACATTTTTCTTAAATGTCCCTTAAAGACACTTTTAGGTTTGATCTTTCCAACATGTAACACACTTTAATTGTCCATCTGATATGGCAGTGCATTATCTCAAATTTACTCATTTTCCCTTTATGACTATTGGGACAAAATCAGAAATGTGTTCATGTCTTAATACATTTGGCTATACCTCTCCTGACTGCATGCTTTTCTGAGAAGCTGAGGGTCGAACTAACTGGATGATTAACAGTACTGAAAATGTGCAGAACAGAACTCTAATAACAAATTCAGGGGTTTGTTCCTTATTGTGGTCAGGGGCCGAGGCTGAACTCCAGCTGTGAGATGAATGGCCTGATGGTTGGCTGGTTTTTCTCACTGACTGATCACAGGCCTGCCAGTAAAAAAAAAAAAAAAAAATCTACCTGGCCTTTTCTTCTTGGTAGCAAGGTGGCAGAGTGCCAGCTGGTAGCCCAGAGTGACAGTAGATAACTCTAAGTAATAAAAACGTTTAAGAGCTTATAAAGTTTACACACCTTTGTAATAACATTTTTCCTCATGGGGCAAAACTTAATTCAGATATATGACAAAATGTAAAGAAGCCTCCTCTCAGCTGTACTGTTGGTACTACATCTGGTCACACTTTATTTGCACAGTCCAGTATTCGTACTCAGCTTCCTGTAAAGGGGTAGTATGTAACAAAAAAGTCTACAGTGGAAAGTCATCTGTAGAGATTCAATGTCCTCCTTAACCTTAATTTTAGCATTACTGCATCGCCTAAAAATGCCACATATAGTCACGTTACATTTTATTGAACATTTTTTGTCATCTGATAGTTGAACGTGAACACTACATGTTGTCTTTTGCACTGCGGGGAAAGAGGAAGGCTTCATCAACATAAGACGGGTAGAAATGTTCATTTCGAAATTTCTCACACGTCAGCCCCTATTTCAACCTTCTCAGCCACCTGTGTGTCCCCTTCTAGTCAATGAAAAAGACTGTGTCGCAGCTTTGTACCATAATAGGAAAGTTGTACAGCAGCTTAGAATAGGCCACCAGCACGGGAACATTGTCAGTACTTTCACTTTTAGATAGCAGCAGTATGGAAATAGGCTTCTGTGAATTCCCCTGGACTAGAAACTTGACTGCACGCACACTATCACGAACGCTCAATCAGACTGTGACTATAAAACTGTAAAAAAGGTTATAATATTCCTCCTCTGATGGAACTGTGCTCTAGATAAAATGCCTGCCAAGCTCTGTTGATGGTCTGGTATCCATTTTGATTGCGTTAATTAACCTATAGCACGCACGCACACACACACACACACACACTTACAGAATGGGACAATAATTAATGCTCCAACAGTGTGCAGTTTCACATTGGAGGCTGGATTTGGTTGAAATGGGGCAGATGTGTGTGTTTGGATGTGTGGCAAACAGAATGAGAAAAAAAAGAATGATGGATGATAGACAGATGTTAGTGTGGCGGTGAGGACAGTGAAGAGTGATGATAGAGGATGGGTGAAAAAATTAAAATAGCAAAAAAATTCAAAAAAAAAAAAAAAAAGAGATTCAATTTGCAAAGAAAGAGAGAATGAGGGCAGGAGAGGGAAGAGGAGAGACGGAGAGAAAGTCCAGTATAATTATCCAGGGACTTTCCAGAGCTGATATGTGAAACCAGCTCATTGTGCTGCTGTGGATAATATGACTGCTTAAAACACACACACACACACACACACACACACACACACACACACACACACACACACACACACACACACACACACACACACACACACACACACACACACACACACACACACACACACACACACACACACACACACACACACACACACACACACACACACACACACACACACACAAGCTTACAGTGCCGCTTATGCACCACTATGACACAAAGCACGATGGTATTCTGAAAAGCTACCTGACAGCTTTACCACTGATGTATATAATATGCAAACGTGCAATGATAACTGCAGGATACAGGCTGTAAATTACATCTATATGTACAGTTTTAACCACTATTTACAGGGAACGTCCTGTTTTCTGGTCCTTATTATATTAGTTTGACCTTTTCCGAACCTTTACATATTGATTTGGTTGTAATTCTATATTTTCATTACTTCAAGTACTTAAATTCTGCAGGAAGTACAGCTTTTATGTTTGAATAATAGAAAAGTATGGCCTGTAATCACTGTATTTAGCATCTTTATTCATCCCCACAATTATCTATCATACATTGTATGACAGTATAATGTGCTACAGTACTGCAACTGATTTCAAAGCACTACAATAAAGTATAGTAAGAATCCATCTTACACATTAAACCTACTGTAGGTTGCATTACTTCACATTATGTTCGTTAAAGATTGGTAAGTGTTCACTGCCACAACTCCTTTTTGAGCTAATATTTGATTGAAATGGCAGAAACAGCAGCAGCAGTAATACCAGATCACAATATAGTATAGTATAGCTAATCATGTATGGCTTTCATTTTCATTTTGTGTTATTGTTATTTTTAGTTTTGAGGTGAAATGTATGTAGAGAACTGAAATACGTTAAAATAAGAAAGTAGACTACAGTGGGAAAGACGGACATAGAGCAAAGCTTTACGTGTTTAAAAGTTTTCTGTTCCTGTTGAAACCTGTGTTCTCTTGTTTCAAGCGTTTCTAGAAATGACGCACCTGAAGGTTAATTTAGCTGCAACAGTCTGAACAGAAAAATACAAACTCCCTGTACAATTTAATGTAATACAGAACAATTATTCAAAAATACTAGCTTTGTAGCTTTGTATTAGCTTTGCATCTTCAAATTTTAGCCATGTTAGCTGCACAGCTGGTCATGGTTCGTCTGTCGGTTCCCAGCCTGAAATATCTCAACAGCAATTAGACAGATTGCCATTAAATTTTATAAAGACATTCATGGTGCCCAGAAGGCGTATCCTAAAGGCCCCTAATGCAAGGCCCCTGACTTTTCTTCTAGTGCCATCATGAGGTTCACATTTGTGGTTTTGAGTGAAATGTTGCATGTTGCGTTGTTGAATTGCCATGAAATGAACACAGACATTTATGTTCCCTTCAGATGGATGGACTGTAATAACTTTGTTATGTTTGTTATGTTGCTTTGTTGGTTAAAAAAAACATTCAAAACTAATGGCACCACCATCAGCCTCTGCCGTACTTTGTGCTAAGTGCTAATTAGCAAATGTTAGCATGCTAACACCCTAAACTAACATGGTGAACATGGAAAACATGATACCTACAGCCTCAAAAATGACCATTTTGTTAGTTTAAACAAAAATGAAACAAAATGGGTTGCAGTAATAAATAACTGCTGTTATTTTAGTTTGATTTATATCACACATGGCTTTCTATTTTTCTGGTCACTGGATGCAGTGTGAAAAAGCACATCTACTCTGCTGAAACTTATCTGACTTTATCTCTGTCTGCTTTATTCTGTGTCTCATCATCTATCTGTATATCTAATATGGGCTTTAAAATACATCATGATTTCCTGTTGGCAGCGACAGCCGTACTGATCACCAAATGCAGACAGATGGTAATTTCTTCCCTCTCTTCTTCCATCTGTCTCTGTCCCTCCCTGCATTTGTTGCTTCTCTGTTGTCTGAATAACTCTTTTTGCTCTTAAAATGAATTGCCTTAAATGGCGAATTAATAAAGTGGAGTTTAACTGCATGTCTGTCTGCCTTCCTCTCTCTGTCTGCTCGGCGGGAGGTAGCTGTGGTCCAGATTCACATGGTGCTCCACATGGTGGAAATCCCCTCAATTGAACTAACTATTCCACCAACAAACTTCCCCTGACTACAGAACAACACAAAGGGAGACTGCAAACTTTCTCTCCGTTCATAAATTGAATATGACATGTTATTATTTACATATTACTGATGTTGCCAAGCTTCTTTTTGGCACTATTTCAGATGAATATTGAAGCTTCTTGTCATAACCATACTAATAAAATACAGCCAGTACATTCCAGTCTAATGAAAATAATTGTGCCCTGCTTCACTCCGCACGTAGTGTATGCATGGAAGGTAAAGTGAAGACTGCTCTTCTCTTGGTTAAAAAAATGGAGCCTACAGCTTTAAAAATACAATCCTCATTTTGTGTGTGCAGCCCTGGTTCAAGATCCTGCTTTTCTGAGAGTTGAAATTGTGTCTGTTAAACAGGTGGTGTGAGTTTTTCTGCTTGGAGAGCACTTAAAACATGACATATTGAGACTTCACTCACTGCCCTTGCTTCCTGTGACAGCAGGGAAAAAAATATATAATTTGCATTTGCATTTCATTTTATAGAGTGTAAAACTTTATCAACTTACTGCATAAAGCTGCAAAAAACCGTTAAAGTTAAAAGTGAGGACTTTGTTATGCAAACAAGCATAAAGACTGGATCTGGATGCTCCTCTTATCTATACCAGATACTAGCCTTATCCCAATCAATAAATAAGACAGTAAAGTGGTGGAAAGTAACTAAGTACTGTACTTAAGTACATATTATGAGGCACTTGTACTTGAGTATTTCCATTTTATGCTACCTAATATCTCTACTCCACATTTCAGAGGAGAATATTGTACTTTTTCACTACATTTATTTGACTGCTATATTCGCTAGTTACCTCACAGATTAAGATTTTACATTAAAAACGCATAATAAACTTAGAAAATAGAGTTCAGTGTTAAAGATGGAACTTTTTTGGCATGTGACACCTTATAAAAAAAAGCAGTGCCTGCTTGGGGCTCCTTGTCACATTTCAGATGTCTATGAGTTGTTAGCAGTTCTACCAAAGAGACATTTCCTCCCTACACTTCTCAGATGGTTTCATTTCAATAACTGTCTGAGGCCCAAAGAAGTCAAATCATCCAATATTTGACAGAAAAAGCTAAGTTTAGAGAAAAGTCCAAAAAATAAGTTTGTGTACAGGAAAACTTTGTTTTTTCTTTATTTTCTTTCTCCACCCCATTTTGTAATCTCACAACCCCCCAGATTTATCTTATGACCCTTTGGAGGGGCCTTACCCATAAGTTGGGAACCACTGGGCTAAACTGTATATAAAGGTAGCTAAAATAGTTACACCTCGACCAGCTACAACAGTAGATGCTGCTTACACACACCAGTATTAATTGTCAGCCACAGGGTCCATCTTTCTGCAGAACAAGTACTTTTACTTTTGATACTATTTTGCTGATAATAGTATTTTTACACTGCTGTATAAGTAAAAACTCTGAGTACTACAATAACCTTAAACTTTGAATATGTGGACTAATTACTAAATATCCAACTCATAGCAGTCCTGAGAAATGATTCAGTCTACAGTCTTTGAGCCAGATGGACAAAGAGCTTAAAACTTCTCTTTTACCTGCATCAAAAGGAGATCTGTGCTTAAGCTGTTTTCCTCTCATTCATCTAGATAGTGAAAGCAGCGGTTTGAGCAGCTGCTAATCTGCTTCAACTAACCTCAACAGACTGGAGATGCATGTGAACCAATGACGCCATCTAGCAGAAGTTAGGGAAGTTATTTGATAGATAAGCCTCAATAAATATCTGATCTTTGCTTTAAAACACAACACATTTTTGACATAATATCAAATTGCTATTTAGGATTAAAATTGTCCACTTACAAAGAGAAAAAACACATATTTCAAACTTAAAATAGCTTGAAACTTCCCTAACTGCTGAAGCTGAAAGTTCACAAACTTTTACTAAAAGTAAAAGAAACAAACTTGATTAACATGTAGATTAAACTGACCTCCGGTGTAGTCTTGTTGAAAACATCTCGTCCCTGGATGACGTCGGTCATGACTCTGTCTTTCAGCTGTTGGTACTCCTCAGCAGTCAGCTGGATGGACTCTAACTGTGTTCCACAACACCTGCACACACCCCTAAACACACACAATAAATATGAATATATGGTGTATACATAATGTATGCGTGTGCACCAGCAATAGGGTTATAGGTGTTATTAAGTGTTCATGTTGAAGAAGAAAGTGGTGTAATTACTTAGGGGAGGCCCTGGTCCAACTTCCTGTCCATTTCTGCTCTGTGAGACTGAAAACAGGGAGGAAGGGACAGACAGAGAATAGACAAATGAGAGTGAGGAGTGAATTTACATGTGCAGAAATCCTGAGTTCAGGTATTGAGTCGAATGAGTCCAATTTTAATCTTGTTTTAATTTATCATAAAAGAGAGGAGAGAAAATCATTATAATATTTATTTAGAAGTGGTATCTTGAAAAAACTTTGCAAAGTTGTGGTTTAAGAACCAGTTATGTAGTTAAAAATGGTGCTTTTTAATTGCAAAACAGATCAAATTATTTCTTCTCATCATGTTTATTTATACGTAGATAGGCTACTTTTGCTTGCAAATGACATCACATTGATAGATTTTTACACAGTTTGGAGAAGTGATGCTTCTGAGATTAGGAGATCTTGTGACGTGCCTCCCACCTGACCTTCACTATCTTTCTTGCTCTCTTGTACCTCTCAAACCAGGTCTTGATGCTGCTGCTGAGGCTCTCCTGGGGGTAGATCTGATTGTTCCTCATGTGGTGCAGAATCCCCAGCAGCCTCTCCTGGTGCTCAGTGTGAGAAATGACCTCTACTTCATCACCCTCTTCCTCCTTACTCTTCATCACTCTCTTAAACAGAGTGTCCCAGGTATCCTGATGTGGGCTCAGTCCTTTTTCAATTAATTCATCATAAAGAGCCCAGGCGGTGGTCATGTCACCGTTTAGCATCGCTGCCGTGATGACGTCACCATAGTTGCGTGGTGATGGGGTAAAGACCTGTTGGGATGGCAGTAAAACCAGGTGATGATAGAGCTCCACCTCCAGTATGATGAGGATGGGATAACAGGGGTGAACCACATAATAACATTACTTTTTAACTGAGTCTTCAGTTTAATGTACTTTTTGAAGTAACAAGCCAAACATTGTTCACCTTCTTAAGTTCGTGCAGCATGCCAATAGCCTCCCTCCACCTCGCTGTCCGGCTGAAGGACTTGATAAAAAGGCTGGAGGCCCCTGTGTCCAGAGAGGGGAAATTTCCCCGCATGATGTCATAGACATCAAAGACCTCTGCGTCGTGGCCGCCTCTCACACAAAGTGTCAGGTACCGTAGTAACAGCTCATAGGATAGCGTTCCTGTTTCCATGGCTACAAAAGTCAGCAGGGACCTGTGGCAGAAAAGATACATGTTAATTCATTGACCTTTACAGCGGACACAAAACTCTGAGATTCTCAAAACTATCTGCAAGACTTTCAAAAGAGAGAGACACACAAACACCCCCCTCCTCCTCCTCCTCCTCCTCCTCCTCCTCCTCCTCCTCCTCCTCCTCCTCCTCCTCCTCCTCCTCCTCTTACTTGGCAATATCCAACTGCGCCCCAGAGGAGAACAGTGCAGACATCATCTGGATGTCAAAACGTTGCAGATTTCCCAGTGACTCTTTCAGTTCCCTCCACTCTGCAGCAGACAGCGGCCGGTCAGGAGGCTGCCACTTCCCTGAAAAACATTAAAGCAAAAATATGGAATTTCTTTGTTGCTGCACACAGTTTGTTTTCTAAAATGTTGTTCTATTTTGCAAAAAAAGCTCTGACTGTAAGAGTAAAACAAAGCCTTCCTGAGTGTGACTATATGCCAGTTGCAGTTTCTCCTACCTTCTCCCCTGCTTTCCCTCTTGGCAGACTCCTCCTCATCCTCAGGGGCCAAGGGTGCTTTCCTCTTCAACATCTCTGCCGTCCTCTTCGCTGTCCCAGCAGCGAACACAGATTTGGGGAAGGCAGGCTCCTTCTTACCTCTTCCCTCCACTGCACCATCCCACAATTTGTCTTTCGCCCATCTGATAGTGCCATGTTTCCCTCCAGCCGGTCCACTGGTCTGTCTGCTGTTCCTTCTATCTGTCACTCTGCAGGCAGCTTCAGGGTTTCTGTCTCTGCTGCACAGAAAGCGTGCTGTAGGAGGCACCGCTAATGGCGCAGGAGTCTTTATGGTGAGAAAAGCTGAACTTCCTTGGTGAAAGAAAGGCTTTAGTGGCTTCAGGCATATTCTGACTTTTAAAATCAAGGTGGAGCCCATGTTAGGATGTCAAACCTCTGGGATTGTGAGAATTTAATATAGATTATTTATTACTATTTCATATCAGTTTATCAGCTATAATCCTGATCTTTCATATCATACACTGTTTTAACAATTACTTTCCAGACCAATAAACTAACACAGATATGTTGTTAGTTTCATGAATGAATAACCTGGAAATGAGACGAGCCAGCTAATAATTACTGAAATATAACTGTCACGCTCTCGTTGGCTCTGTACATCATTATTAACCCTTTAAATGAGACTCATACTTCGACCTGAAAAACGTCTTCAGCTTCTTTTCGGCCACTAAACTTCAGGGACAAACACATCTGTGCAGGCATGAGTGGAGTCGCACACATGAACGTCATCAACGTTTGACAGCTCCGTTGTATGACCTGCGTCAAGTTTTCAAACAACCACGCAGACGCAAGACCGGAACGAGAAATCTATTTTCAGAATAAAGGCACATATTTATCAGTTATAAAAACAAAATAAGGAAAAATGTCAAAATGATGTGATTTTGGAAAAATGTCAATTGTGTATATTATATATATTATGTATATATTATATTTTACAAATCTATACATACTCCACATGGACTCTGTGTTATTGTAGCCTCTCTGTGTGCCTCATTTGATTTGAACATGATTTAACAAAGCCGACCGGAAGCTCTGTTTTTGTTTAGTGAGCTAACTGAGCTAACTTAACGTTTAGAGTCGCCTAGCTACTTTGATCTAGTTTACGCAGTTTTTGACTTTTGAGATATAAAAACCTATACTCATGACATTTTAAAATCACTTCTGACCAAACATGGCTAAAGAAAAAGAGCCTCATTGGTCGGATATTTTGAAAAGGAGGTTAGCAAACTCCCAGAAAGGTGAGTAATAATGTAAACAGACGTTTGCTAACTTGAGCTAACTTACTTAGGATTGAACGTATCGAGCTAAAGCTAAGTGAACATTAACATTAACATTTTTGTGTATAATTTGATTTTTACTGTTTTTGTTCCATGTCTGTGTTGCTGTACAAGATGAGCGGAGTGAAGAGGAAAATAAAGCAGAAGAGACTGAGCTGTTTACCAAATATTACACAGAGTGGAGGGGAGGAGGCGACAAAGAGAAGTCCTACAAGAACATCCCACGGTTCTACTACAGGGTGATATATAAATACATTACATTTATAACCCAATGAACACTGTTGTCATTCATATACAGTTCATTGTGTTATGGTACGAGACAGTACCATCACTAAATCCCCCAGCATTTGTATTAGCCAGAATAGAAACAAGATATAATGTCACATAGAACTTTATCTGCAAATAATAATAAAACTACAATATTTAATTACCCTTCTTATGCCACTGTATGGCAGGACACCTGGCAGGTGTTGAACCTTTTCAGAACTAAAGGAGTCCAGGATTTTGTTAGGATTACACCATTCAGATTTACTCTTAGATGATGATGATGATGATAATGTTACATTATATTATGTGTGTTTGTTTGTTTTTGTGTTTGTTTTTTACAATTAACACATGAAATGATTTGCAAAATGATCCAAAACAATGACAAACAGGGAGGTTTTGTGTAAATAATAGATAATAGAGTCAATACATATGAAACAAGAATCAAATAATACAAAACAGAAAAAAGAAATCAGGTTTGCATTCAAATATAATACTATCACTAAGTTTGTTTACTAAATATGTAGTCAGTGCTGATCTATAGAAGGAACCATAAAGTGCATCTTTGGATGGATGGGAAAAACAACACTGAATGGAGATGCTATTGACTCATATATAGAGGTGCAGAATTTGCAGAAGGTGCAGAAGAAAGAATAAGTCTGACAATGTTGTTTGGCAGCTACCAGCAGAGGATGAAGTTTTACTCCAGAAGCTGAGAGAGGAATCCAGAGCCGTCTTCCTCCAGAGGAAGAGCAGAGAACTGCTAGATAACGAGGAACTACAGGTAAAATGCTTGAAAATAGTCAGTCATGGGGCTTACTACTGCAGTAATGACTACACTGATTATTTTATTTTATATTCTTTGCTTGTCTGTCTGTAGAATCTGTGGTTTCTACTCGATAAGCACCAGGTGCCTCCAGTGAGTGGAGAGGAGGCTATGATCAGCTATGAAGCCTACCTGCAGGTGGGGGAAAAGGCTGGGCCCAAGTGCAAGTAAGTTAAAGGAAGTAAAAGTTTAATAACAACAGTACAGTCTGGGTAAACCCCCTGTGTGTTCTTTGTTTAACAAAGCAGTGTGGTGTTGTTTCCATCATGGATTCATACTAGATCAAAGGTTAATTGTGGGAAATACCCCTGTTACTTTGACTCTATATCTACCTGTCCTGGCTACTGGGATAGGCAAAAACACATAAAATCTTACTTGCATTGAAGATCTGATCACGTAAGCTGACCTTGGAAGTGGGGGTTGCGATAAAAATAAACTTTAGTGCACACATTGAACCAGGAAGTGGACACTAATTATGCAGGTGGTGTTCACTGCCAGTTTATGGTTTACAATTTCCAAAAAGGAAGTAATGTGTGGCACTGTGGCAATAGAAAGAGAACTTTGTCTGTACATTCTGTAGCAGAAACTATTTTTGATCTTGGAAAAATTAAATCCAAGTAAAAAGACTTTCTTTCTTGGAGAAGAAAGTTAATAGCAGATGTAAAGGGGGGGGGGTTAAGATAGAATAGAGTAATATAATGAAAAGTAACAATTATTCTCCTTCCCTCCTCTTTTTCCTTCAGAAAATTCTTCACAGCCAGAGTGTATGCCAAGCTGCTCCACAACGACCCTTATGGCAGGATTTCTATCATGCAGTTCTTTAATTACGTCATGAGGAAAGGTCTGGACCTTCATCTGGCTTTGTCCTCTACCATGTCTCCCACACTTTGAGCAGTGAGCTAAAATCTGCAAAGATAAATAAGTTTATCTTGACAACAATTCCAAGACTTAAAGGCTTCCTTGCTGTCAACCAACACAATCTTCTGAAGTTATTAATCTGTTTTAGCTGAGTGAACGTAACGACTGTGGATACAGTCAGACCCATTGACCATTATCAATATCAAAGTTTGAGCAAAATATCTTCATATTTGGTTTTGTCACCTTCCTACATGTATCTGTATCAGTAAATATCTTACCACTGAATGTTTCTTTTTTCTTTTCTGTCTGTGCATCCAGTGTGGCTGCATCAGACCCGGATAGGTCTGAGTCTGTATGATGTGGCAGGACAGGGCTACCTCAGAGAGTCGGTAAGCGTTTCCATAAGTGACCACAGATTTTATATGTGATATACAAACTTTTTCATCTTCAAAGTAATGAGCAGCCAGTAGCAGTTTAGTAATACTCAGTTGTACTGAAATTTCAAAATGCTTATTATTCTTCACAGGATCTGGAGAACTACATCCTGGAGCTGATCCCCACTCTGCCTCAGCTAGACGGACTGGAGAAGTCCTTCTACTCTTTTTACGTCTGCACTGCTGTCCGCAAGTTTTTCTTCTTCCTTGACCCCCTCCGTACCGGTGAGACTGAACCCCACTGTAAAGCTCAACAGTAAAATGTTGAATAACACACATTAAACTGTAGTGTCTTCCACCATAATTAATAAACACTATGAATATAAACCAATAAACAAGAATAATTCAAAGTCAGCAACAACGTTTCCTTTACTGAAGTTGTTTGTGCATCTGTCTCCTTTTTTTTTTTCAGGAAAGATTAAAATCCAGGATATCCTGGCCTGCAGTTTTCTGGACGACTTACTGGAGGTAGACTGTGTTTTCCTTACAACTGATTGTGTCAATGAATGTGTAAAATGTTTATAAGCTTTCTGCAATATCAGCAGGCTGAAACACCAAGGATAAATATAGGAATTTACTGTTATTGTACTAGTTTTCTTAAAAGATGTGTCATTTTGTGGTTGTATTACATTGATGAATCTAGTTTTTCTTGTTCCCCTACAAATGGTTCAGTAGTGCATGACTAATTCAATATCAAGCTGTAGCTACAGCCTTAAATGATGTAATTTCTTCTTGCTTCACCTCTCTTACACTCTCTTTCTCTCCCTCTGTGTTTCTAGTTAAGAGATGAGGAGTTGTCTAAAGAGAGCCAAGAGTCCAACTGGTTCTCAGCCCCCTCGGCTCTCCGAGTCTACGGTGAGAGAACGTCTGTGTGTAAACGCCGGGTTCCACAGTCTCACATCTAATGTTCATGTTGTTAAATGATCCTCAGGAATAATGCAGGTGTCAGGGAGGCTGGCAGTACAGTTTTCAGCCTCCTTTGGTATCAGTACTGCACAATACATTAGCATCTCTGCCAGTTAAATCAGAAGACTTTGGTGGAAGTAGTGGATTTTTGCTATGAGACAATTGTCAGTTTTCAGCCTTATTATTATGCTGCGTTCATGTGCTGCTGACGATTCAGAACGTTCAGGTTAGCCAGTGATTGTTTCGCTGTTTTGTCAAATTTTCAAACTTGGAAGACAAAACCTTTTGGTACGTAGCTGAAATGTTTAAAGTATGGGATTACAAATTACAATGTATCTACTTAGTATGGATAATTTTTAGCCATTAATATTTCAAAATGTATATTTTTGAGATAATATCTATTTCTCTTTCCTGTATATCTAGAGGAAAGTTGAAAAATTCTTAAAAGGTCAAAGGCTGATGCCATATACTGTAACAGCTGTTGCTTGTGTTTTTTGTCTCTGATTTCTTTAAATCTCTTTGTCTCTACAGGCCAGTACCTGAACCTGGATAAGGACCACAACGGCATGTTGAGCAAAGAGGAGCTGTCACGCTACGGCACAGCCACTCTCACCTCAGTCTTCCTGGACAGAGTGTTTCAGGAGTGCCTTACCTACGATGGAGAAATGGTACGACAGAGAACAGGACCAGGGGGAGCACTGACAGCTGTGTTCTTCATACAGATGGGTGACATATTAAAAAACAGCTTTGATGGCCCTTAGCAGAGATTCTCGTGTCCTGTATGGAACAGTTGTTAAGTTTCTCCGCTCATTTATTCAGACTTTTCCCTTAATTTGTCACCTGTCTGTATGTTAATGTTCAACTTCAAACAACCCCTATGAGGTTAATCTTCAGCTGTACAGTGTGTTCTCTCTGGGCAGCTGACAAACAACATTTGAAAAATGAGTGTAATTGTGCTGTAAATGAAACATTTTTCAAATAACACATTTGCTTATTTCTGTGTGCAGAGTCACAGTTGGATATTTGCCCCAATTTCCTGCACATCATTTTGTTTCTTTGATTCTTTCTTTCTTGCAGGATTATAAGACTTATTTAGACTTTGTGTTGGCCTTGGAGAACAGGAAGGAGCCAGCAGCATTGCAGTATATCTTTAAACTTTTAGACATGGAGAATCAGGGTTATCTCAACGTCTTCGCCCTCAACTACTTCTTCAGGGTATCAACTGCACACCCCTCACACAAGCACACTAAACAATCAAGACACTGATTCAAACAATACATGTTTTTCATTACCATGGGTGTATCCATCCATTGTTACATTCATTAGTCACAAAATTATTACCCTCCTGACTCTATAAGCCCCTCTTTGAGTGGATGATTATTTAAAAAGGATCCAGTTTGCATTTTGTTCATTTTTCCATTTTTGTGATAAAAATATATATTCAGTCACTTTGATACAGGGTTTGATGATGCTTTCTTGATGTTGTTCAGGCCATTCAGGAGCAGATGAAACTCCACAGTCAAGAGCCCGTCTCCTTCCAGGATGTCAAGGTATACACACACACCTACACATGTTTGTCTTTCTATATTTGTCAGGACCCTCATAGACATTTCCTAGCCCCTAAATTGAATTCTAACCTTAACCTTAAAACCAAGTTTTTACCTTCAAACAGTCCTTTTAAAGTAGGATGAGGATGGACCAAAATGTCCTCACAATGCAGAAATGTTCCCGCTATGGTTTAAAACTGAAATTGGTCCTCACAAAGATACATCCAAGCCCACACACACACAGTTTCAGTCAGATTTACATTAGTTTCAATTGAGAGAAAGTTAAACCAAATAGTATGTACAGACTTTTGACTGTCTGTTAAGCCAAACAGATATTTTTAAGATTATTTTGGGCTAAAAAGGTGAACGTTTGGACCACTCTCTCTCCTCAGGATGAGATCTTTGACATGGTGAAGCCTAAAGACCCCTACAAGATCACACTCCAGGACTTGGTCAACAGTTGCCAGGGTGACACGGTCACCAGCATCCTGATCGACCTCAACGGCTTCTGGACCTACGAGAACAGAGAAGTGCTGGTCGCCAACGACAACGACGGCAGCAACACAGCTGACCTGGACGACACCTAAAGACGAAAGTTTCAGCTGAATATCTACATTGTGAAAACAGACAGAGGGGAGAAAAGAGATGAATGAGCTGTGTGGAAGGAAAAATACCAGGCATGGTACTTTGTGTAAATATTGTCCTGTGTTCTTGCCTGTTATTATATTGTAAAGAGGACCTAATATACATGTTGTCATTGACCTTTTTAAAATAAATGTTTCCTTTTCTTTCCACGCTTAAATGTTTCCATCTGCCTCAGCTTTCATGTTGTATTATGGACACACCTCATCATTTACACCCACTGGAACAGCCCAAACATATAATAAACACTTGATTTAAAGAAATTGATCAGTGTTTCCTAGCAGAAGCATAACTTGGATATTTATAAACTAACTGGAAATGAATGTGGCTTTTGCCAGTGTTTACTAAAGGGAAGCAACTTGTGGAAAAGCTGCATTGCATGGCTTATGTACAGTTAAATATACTCCTAATGTAATCTCCTTAATGATATTTTATTGAATTTAGGTAATATAATAGATTTGGAATTGCAACCAAGCCTTACTTGTTGAAGCTTAAATATAAAGTTTTGAAAATTCAATCATTCGGGTCATTTCAAGAACAGGGAAGTTCATTCTGGATTTTGGGATTATTATGTGTGACAACTCAAGATTCACTTGCTCTTTGTTTTAGCTTTCAACCATATCTCAGTCATCATCAGTGACTAGAAGTGATTTCTTAATCCTTTAGAGAACAGTTTTCCAAAATTTGATGCTCCCAGTGATGAAGACATAATGTTAAAACATCACAGTTGTATTAATAGAATTTCTTTAAGGAGCATTTCTCTAAAATTAAATCTGAATTGGAGATATGTAGAACATCCCCACAGCTTAATTGGCTTTGAATTTGAATTGATATGTTATGTTGATATGTTATTATGTTTATAAATGAATAAAATGAAATGAGAGAAGTTTATTAGATAAGAGGGATGGGATTATTTAACTATATTAAATGCCTGCTAGTACATGATGAGCTACCATGAACGAAACATTGTTTTCTAGGAAGTAAAACTGGTAGTTTAGGTAAAATACTCAATACCTTTATAACAGTGGAATACTTGACTTTAAAGTAATTTGTTATGTTATATATAATAAAACAAAAAAAGTCAACCTTTTAAACATATCAAGGTTTTATTAATGCACAGAAAATATAAATATGTATATACACATTCATTACAATTTAAGATGCCAGTTAAAATAACTAAACATTTTTGCATATGCTGGCCCTTCATTTAACTAAGGTGGTGAAACATTTACTCACCAAATAACTATCTTTAAAGCCCATTTTAAAATCTCTTCTTGAAACAGATTATTATGAAAAGAGGTGTGTGAAATTTCTTATGGATTAGTAGGAGAAACCAGAAGGCCACAATGTCTGTGCATCTTGTTTACTCCTGACTGAACCCTTCTGCTCTCCTCTCTGATGAGGCCTGTAACTACACCACACAGCCGTATCAGTGGATAAAAATAATTAATAAGAAGCTTATGGCAGCTCAGTCACAGCAGCCGGCCTGCTCTGCGGCTAAGCACCCAGGAAGCATTTCCACAAGGACACTTAGAGAATGAACCTTCAACACAAACGTGAAGGTCGAACCACTGTAGGTGGGCAATGTGGATCATTAGTCATCAATGAATGAGTACAGATAGATTTTCAGAGACATTAGTTTTATTATTTAAACTATGTTGGCTGAAAATTTGCACTTCCTGCAAAAACAATCAGTAACATCCTTCATGCGAGTTGTTTCTGTTTGTCAACTGATTCAAGTATGATCACAGAGAGAAGAGAAGCCTGCGACTCACTACTACTACTACCAAACATCATACCTACTGATTTAGCTCTTGTTTTAATCAGCCCTTATTCTGACCCTGTGACAGTAATCTAAGGTAAATGTCTCTGTATACATTGGACCATTCATCCACAGTAAATGAGTCCAGATATTAGTACGTGTCCATCTCAAACAGCAGGTAGCATTGAGGAAGTGTTGATGACTATTAGAAGGCAGAGGCAGCAGAGGCGTCATGTCTTGATGTCCTTGACTCTCAAAAGACTCAAAACTAGTATATCTTCTGTTGTTTCTCTAAGCAGATGTTTCAGACGCCTAATCTTGTCAAGTTAGAAAATGTTTAAAAACAGAAAGTACACATACTGTATATTGCATATTAGTATAAGATACAATGTCTTCCGCTCCTCTTCCCAACATTTACATTTACAAACTTTAAGGCTTTATTTTATATTTCTAAATAACAGAGATGACAGTATGGCAATGACAGGCTGAGCAGAAGAGTAGAATAAGATCCCAGTGTAAACTAGCAATACACCAGCTCTGGCTACTGACTTTATCATTCCCTGCTTATCTTTATAGTTTGGAGGTCAAAAACTATCCAGCTCTTTTAGACCCTGCAAATGCACACAAGGTCTGGACAACAATGTCAGAGACAAGAAGCACAGAACTGAGATGGAGAGCAGAAATGACAACAAGGCAGCGCCATTATCAGGCCATTACAAAACTGGTTAAATTTATGAAATGACTTACTTTGCATATATAGATTAGGAGGAGGATCAACAGTGTTTCTGCTTAGCCCATGACTGCACCCGACTGACTCAACTGATGTCAATTTAAAGTGGGTTGAGTCTAGTTTTTGCTGTCCTCGTCTGCAAATAGTTAAATGATATGCCTCAGTCTTGCATACAATTGCATACTATACACAAATTTACATTCAGGTAAAGGTAAGGCCAATGCAGCCACATGCACAGCCCTTATCATTTTTCCCTGCACTGTGAACTAAGACCTCTTTTGACAAAATAAAAACATAGAAAAATAACAATATTATTAATCTATACAACTAAGTAAATTAAGGGTTTGTCAGCTGATAGAAATGTGCGGATGTTAGAGAGTTTGTCTGAGTTTTCAGGAGGGGAGAGGAGAAGGGACTCTGTTGGTGTCTGGAGTGTTGAGAGGAGATTCTGGTTGGAGCTCAAAGCTAATGTTTACAAAGGAGGCTCCGGATGGCTCTGGCTGCTCCACAGTAGCAGGGTGAGGAGCAGCAGGATCATCCTGCTCACCCCTCCGCTGCTCCACAAATCGACGCTCCGCCTCCTCGGCCAGACGGTCCTCCTCCTCTTCCTCCTCCTCCTGCAGAAAGACAACAGTGAGTGTAGACTTACATAGTGTATATTTGAGAGTTAACATCTTGTGCTCTTGCTCCTGTCTTTGTGTAAACAGCTTTTTAGGTGTGACTTTATTCATATTGACATGTGAGATTGACATATGAAGTTCAAGGATGTGTGTGTGCACGTTTCCTACCTCTTTCTTCATGCGGTAGTACTCGTCAATAGCGTACTGGTATTTAGGAGTAGTGATGCCGAATAGAGAGGCCAGTCTCTCTCCCATGTAGTCACACACTGCAGGACACACACACACACACACACACACACACATTAAATTAAGGCAACTTCTAAAACTTGACACAAAAAACAACTCTAACTATATACAGTAGTACTTTACCTGTAATAGTGGAGGTGGCCATTCTCCACATTTGGAACCAGAAATATGGCCCCCAGGTCAGTTTGGACTGGAATACATATGAAGAGAGACAAGACAATGTTCAAAAAAAAGCTAAATTGATGTAAAATGACTTCTCAAGTGTCAGATTAAATGACTTTTAAAGGGATCTTTTACACTACCTTGTAAGACCATATAAAGCTGCAGTGCAGTGATAACAAACATCCCTTCTATGTAGTTCTAGATGAGAACTGGGACAGTACTTAAGTACTTAATTAAGACATCAAATGTAGCCTGGGGCCAGTAAAGGTGAGGCTCATATTTTATATGAAGTTCAGTTAATTAGCATTTGTGGTCACTCCCAGTTTACATGCTAGCTACTGATCTGTGTTGTTCTCTAAATATGTACAGTATATGCACACTATACATATACTTTTTGATGCCTCCAAGTAGTTAGTTACACTTTAGAGCTTTAAATTCCAAGCTTTAGTGCATTTACTGCCTTAAACTTAGTTAATGTATGTTAACAATCTGATGTACTTTTAAATGTTTTTCCATTTTATCATCATATTTACACATAAGTGAGTATGATTACTGTGCATTTAGAGAGAATTAAAAACTAATACATATGTTTAGGCTTTGTGAAATTACAGAAATAGAAGCTAAGCCCACACAGTCCTGAGAAACAGATTGTACCCATGCAAAAGCCATCCACAGGTCAGTATCCGTAAAAAGCAGATGGTTCCAGTAAAGTGAGTGTAAAACTTTCTGATGTCAGCCTACCGGATCTATTGGAATGACATCTTTCTTCACGGGCTCCTCCTCTTCCTCCTCTTCATCGGTGCTGTACTCCTCCATGGTCTCTCCACTGGCAAAGTAGACTATCCTGCGGGGAACTTTCACCCTCCCCTGCCTGCCCGTAGAGTCACCCATCTCCACGCTCTCAAAGTCTGCCTCCCCTCCTGGACTCTGGACAAACAGATCAGAATAGACAATACATGTTTATGATGCCGTCACCATCCTTTATTAGAAATATACAGTATATATTGTGTGCGTTTGTATGATTTGTAAGTGCCGATAAGCAAGGCACAGGCATGATTAACAACAGATATTCTAATGGAGTATGGTGTACCCTACTACACTGGTGGCATATTTGTCAGAATTAAATCATACATATGAAACATAAGAAATCTAAGTTAGTTAACAAACAAATTACTGTTAAATTATGTTACAAATGTACTGCAACTACATATAGGGTAAATAAAGTACTGTACCTAAATCATCCCAAATTCTCTGACAAAACATCATCACCACTGCAAACAAGGCTGAAGTTAGCTTACAATTCGAGGAAGTTAAGGAGGAAAGTTATGGAAAACATAAATAATGATATTTAGCGGCTGATTCTCCGTTTTTGCATCACATATACATGTGAAAAAGTGCTTTTTTCCTATCCAGATCAAAAACCACTATACTTACACTTGTCAAGTCTGGACTCTATAGACTCATTAAAACATAGTTTCAGATTTGTGAAACCTTTATTCTATTTGTAAATACTGAAAAAATCTGGTCTAATGTGGTCTGCATGGAGAAATATCGCCATTTTTTCTGTTTCATAAATCTGAAACTCTGTTTTAATGAGTCTCTAGAGTCTCCTTATTAATCTAGTTCAGATTTGACCAGTCTAAGTATAATGGTTTTTGAGCTGGATGGAAAAAAAGCTGTGAAATCGCCCTTTTTTCTGTTTTCGTGAGAAAACAAACCTGAAAATGGGTTTAAACAGCGTTAAGGCTTTTGGCTACGATGTCTAACACTTTTCCACAAATTTAAGTGGTGCAAAACGAAGAATCCGCCGCTAAATATCATTATTTATGTTCACTTGCAAACCACATCACTGGTTCCTAAGTTAGCTCACTAACTTATAGCTATTTTGTGTTTGACTGTTAGCTCGTCAGCTAAGGAAGTCATTCGCTATAAATCTAACAAGTCTTTGTTTTATCATTCACGAAAATAGAGAGTTGTAATACACGGACTAACCTTTTCAGTTTCCATAGTTTGCCCCAGGGAAACGTTAACATTGGTTAAATACAACGACAAATCTGACATCTCAGTTGCTCCTTCTCTCTAACGATGAGCTTGTTGTTCTGGCAACACTTCTTCTTTGGTGTTTAACGGCAGCTTGCGTCCTTGGTGTTGCATTACTGCCATCTTCCGGAGTCAGTCAGCTCCTACAGTGTCCGGTTTGTCAGATTTTTCCTATCAATCCTGTTCTCCTGTCAGCCCTGATCTTTTCACTCCCTCCATCGTGTCCTTTCTTTCTGAGATATATTTCCTGCAGTTAACAAGTACATGTTCTACTGTTTCTGGTATCTGACAATACTCACACAGTCCAGTTGGATGCTTCCCTATAATGTGGAGAGTCCCGTTCAGGTTACTGTGTCCTATTCTTAGTCTAGTCATTATTACCTCCTCTTTTCTATTTCCTCCCCTATTTCTTTCGATACCCACTCTATTTTGTATTGCATGTAGTGGTCTTCCTCTTATTTCCTGATCCCAGCGCTGCTGCCACTCTTTATTGATTTTTTTCCCATGCTATACCCTTTCCCTCTGATTTTGAAAGTTTAACTAGGTTGTCTGTGTTTTCTTTTTTAACAGCTTGTTTGGCTAGTTTGTCCACTCTCTCATTACCCCATTATGCCCATGTGCACAGGAACCCAAATGAATGTGACCACAGTGCCTTGTTTTATTACTCATGAATGTATTTCCATTCTTTCAAATAATAAGTCTTGGTGATTACTGGATGTACCTGGCTTTAGGCTGGCTTTAGTCACTACAGATCAGAGCTCTCTTGGATTTGGCTTGTTCAACCCACTCTAAAGCCATCCAAATGGCATACAACTCAGCCATATAGACACTTAATGAAGTTTAATATTGCAACTAGTGGCTAGGAACTGCGACTGCAGAATAAGTGTTGTCTGTTATTGGATCTTTTGATCCATCCGTAAACACCTGTACATCTGCACTTTTCTTACTTGCCTTAACTTAGTAACTTAGTAACTCTACATGTACCACCAGTGATTCTAGTACCCGCACAGGGGTTGTAGGCCACATCACCGTTAGGCAGAACCCCATTCTATACACTCCCAGGTCTCTTGCTGCTGCATCTCCTGTCCAGCCAAAACTTGATTTTCCTGTTCCCTCCCTTTCCCAGCTGGCCTGTAGCACTTTTTTAGTTGGATGATTATCTCTATGCCCACTCAAATTCATCCAGTAGTTGACCCTGAGCTGTTTCCTGCATAAACACAGCAGCATTTCTCCTGCCTCGACTTGTAAGGTACACAGAGGTGACATTCTTGCTGCTCCTATGCACAATCTGGTGTCCCAGGCCGGGATCACATCTTATCTCCTGTAGCACTTTTTTAGTTGGATGATTATCTCTATGCCCTCTCAAATTCATCTAGTAGTTGACTCTGAGCTGTTTCCTGCATAAACACAGCAGCATTTCTCCTGCCTCGACTTGTAAGGTACACGGCGGTGACATTCTTGCTGCTCCTGTGCACAATCTGATGTCCCAGGCCTGGATCACATCTTATCTTCCAAGCACAGTTTTTGCTGCAGATCCATATACTACACTCACATAATCCAACCTTGAGCTAATTCGCATTCGCAAAAGTACATATATATATTTCAAGGATTATACATCAGCTCTCCAGTCCAACACTACTAGGCATCTCATCACATTATAACTTTTTTGCACTTATCCACAATACTTTTAATGTGTTCCCTCCATGTTAATCTGGCATCAAAATAAACTCCTAAAAGTCTAAATGACTCAACTGTCTCTAAATTATTTCCATATAGTTTCAAAATAGTTAATAATTACTTTAGTTTTTTCAACTGAAAACTTAAAACCCCATTTCTTCCCCCACATCTCAACTTGATTTATTCCCTTCCCACCCATACTTCCACCACCACAAAGTCCAGTTCTTTTCTGATACCCAGTACTCTATAAGGAGTCCCTTGTTTAATAAATGTGACATGGACCCCTCCTCCCCCATATTTCCTATCTCGCCTAATTGCCACATATCCATACATAACAATATCTAAATTTGGTTTCGGCCATGATTCCTGAACACACAAAATGTCCAGTTTCTCCCTCCAACTGTCTATAAATTGCTTAAAATTAAAATTAAATTAAAATTAAACTTCTCGCATTCCACTGGAGTATTAAAACTGTTACTATTATCAACCAACACATGGTGTCTCTTGACTTGCCTGTACATTAAGATGGTCTCTCACTTCCTCCCATTACAAACCCAGTATATAAAGATGATGCACTGCTGCTTTGACAATCATTTGAATCCTTTCAGTTTTAGACTTAAGTTCAGAATTTATCACTCCGGCTATAAGGTCAGCAACTTCTTCTTCTTCTTTTCCCACATCTTCCTCTTATCATCCTGCTCTATATTCACTGTCATTTGCCCTTTATTGTGGCCATGCTCCTTAGCCTGTTTTTGTCTGTCCGGCCATCTTGACTGCCGCTGCATAAGAGATTTTTTCCTTGACTCTAATGTGTTGCACCTCCACCTCTCTTCTCATCATTTCACAGCCCCAATAAGGAACACTGTGATTCCCTCCACAGTTACAACACTTTGGTCTTTGCAATATTGCCCAAAAATTGCCCTAACCCAAGGATAGTGACAAACAAAGCAATGTTGTGGGCAACTTCTGATGTTAAACAGTACCCTAAGAGTTGCCTCAGTATATTGGATAGATTTTTGATTCTAGCTTTCACTGTTGCTTGTTGCCTGCAGCATTGCCCATAAAAGTGCCAAATGTATCACTACCTTAAGCTCAACCAACATCAATAACGAAATTTATGCTTTGTTAGCTAAAACTAGATATAAAGCAATTTAAAATCTGTGATGTCCTCACAATGTAAAGTCTATGGGCCGAGCAGGAACTCGCAGGTGGGGCCAGTGGGGGAAACACTACTGTGCATATTCAGTGGGCCGCACAACGCAAAAGCAAACCTAGAAACTTTTTTTTTGGCATATTCGCCAGCTGAGCAATTCTCATTGGATTGAATTTTTGGTCTAGTATCCAGCTCTTAGAATACATCCTTGGCTTTACATTGTGATGATGTCACAGATTTCTAAATTGCTTTTCTCAGCTTGAAGAAAGTTTTACAAATATAAAACCACCATGGATCAAAAATTCATAATAGAAAGAGTCATGTCCTGTCAACAATTTTACACGTGATGGTTCATGGGGAAAATGCTGCAATACCATGAGTGACCACTGGTGTTTTGTAGCATTTTGTGCATGTGCAGAACAGATCGGGCAGCTAGCATGGATCGGGTACTAACAGGGAGGTCTGAGGTGCTGCAGTTGGACCCTCTTGGGCTGCTGTCCTTCTCCTTGTTGTCTCCTGTTGTATGGTTGCTAGGTAGACTTGTTTTAGTCTTTAGACTGTAGATCCGTCAGCTCACACACATGCATATCTGTTCTTCCTCCAGCTGTGCCCACGGTAACAGTGCTGGACTGTTTCAGGGTTCTGGTGGAGGTTCTGGGTGAAAATAAACAAAGTTCAGAGACCCAGAGAACAGAGACCTCATAATGCCCTGGACTGTTCCACCGCCATAAAACATGGCACATCATGGCAAATCTGGGTATGAGGAAATACAGCCAACTGGACCATCTACAGCCTACACTTAAAATATTGTATGACTGGTGAAGGTCCTAATCTTGTTGACAGTTATGCACTTTCACATGCCCCCTGCAAGACCATGGCTTGATACACATACATTGTTCACATTTTTCTGCAAAGGGTTTAGAAGAAATACCTTGTTGTCATTTCAAATCAATTTAAGAAGATCTGATTCCTTAAAGGGAAATGTCAAAAGAAGGAGATTGTGGAGCCATAAAATATTAAGTAGAGTTTTGACACACAACATAGGTTTTTATTCTAGTATTGCTAACAGGTCTGAAACTGAATTCAAATCTCATTTGGGTCCAAGTTTGGGTTCCTTGACTCAAACGTTTTCACTGAAAGTCGCATTCAATTCAACATGGCAGTGTCCAGAAAGCAGACAGACTCTCTGTTGAAGTTTTGACAAGTTGGACCATTTCAACAACTTCGGGGTGAGTGTTTGACAAATAACTGTAGGCGCATTTTATGTTAGGTAATATAGAATGCGTCTGAGTGAATTTACACATTCTCAAAAGTCCTCACTTCCCATTTCCAGTGTAGCATTCTTTCTTGGATGTCATACTCAGCAAAACAATGTTTTGAAGAAGTAAGGTAAGCAATAATAATCATGCTGAAATAAGAAAATTGTTGAATGTTTGACAAGACTTTGGGAATTCTAACATTAGATTATTTGATGTGCCATCTTTATGATTCCTCAGGAGACAATGTGTAATCGTAAGTTCATCTCACTATATGTCAATTTCCCGGCTGTGAAATGAAGGTAGCATAGCGTAGCTTTACATATACAGTTACAGTCAAGTGCTATTGTATCTGATACTGTTTTGACTATTGGCCTATGGAATGTTGACAACACCAACTTTTGCAGCTGGATCCTCTGTTGGGGTCTTGGTACTCTGAGGAACCAGACTAGTGCTGTGGAGGTTGTCCTGTCTGTTAAATCCAACAATAAGCAGACAGCATGGAAACAAGCTTGAATGTATAATGTCACTGGCATAGCCTTATAGGAAAACAATGGAATGTCTGCAGTCTATCCTTTACAGTCTACGGTATCATCTACCCCTGGTGTCATTATGCTGCTGTTTAGTGGCTATTGTCTTCAAAATCAAAAGAATGTCTTATTAAGTGTCTTATAAAGATGGCACATCAAATAATCTAATGTTAGAATTTTCTTATTTCAACATGATTATTAATGCTTACCTACTTCTTCAAAACATTGTTTTGCTGATTATGACATCCAAGAAAGAATGCTACACTTGAAATGGGAAGTGAGGACTTTTGAGAAATGAGTGTTCTATGAACTGAATCTGAATCTATTTTAATTGATGAAAGAAACAGGCAGTGGAATAATATGGGTTTAGATGAGGGACCAGCTTTTTTTTGGTTTATGATTGAGATCAGATTTTTTCCTTCATGATTAGCATTGGCAAAGATAAACTATGAACTAACACCAGATAAATTAGTATTTTATTTATAAAAT
Source organism: Scomberomorus guttatus (assembly GCA_038419695.1). Taxonomy (NCBI): domain Eukaryota; kingdom Metazoa; phylum Chordata; class Actinopteri; order Scombriformes; family Scombridae; genus Scomberomorus; species Scomberomorus guttatus. Next base: position 24,391,815 of record CM076455.1, read on the forward strand.
GGCTGGTACCACAGCCACAGCCACACCAACAAAAAAATATAATCAAACTACTTGATACTTTTTTGTGAGGGTAAGAAATTCAGAGACAAATATTACCTGGCAATAGGAGGGAGTCTTGTTTGTATAAAGGAAAAAGGCAACATTTCTCATGCTCCCATCTTTTCCACATTTGGTCACATTTATTAGTTCCTCTTTGAGCAGAATGTGTGTGTCCAATGTACCACAATACTTCTACAAACCCACTCATGACAAAACTGAAACTACCTGACTTGGGGCAAAAATTAATTGAGATACTGTTTTTTTAATCCTCTACAGCTGGATGACCAGAACGGTGGGGTATTAATGGCTCCTGAGACCACTGTCAGGATTGAGCTAAGAGGCCAAATGCAAGCTCTGAATGGAGATTACCCCCCCGAGCCCCGCTATGAGAGGGGACACCTGGTTCCAAAGCGGCACCGAAATTCCAAGTCATGCGCAGAAGCCACATTCACCCTCACAAATGCTGCTCCGCAGCATGAATCCTTTAACCGAGGACAGTGGAAGGTAGCAGAGGGGAACGTGGCACAAATGCTGACAAACAATTGCTTGAACCTTGGTTTTCATGCCTATATTGTTACTGGTGTGGTGCCTGCACATACAAATATCAATCGCAGGGTTAATGTTCCCAGTTATTTCTGGAGCGCCTACTGTTGCGTAGACAACAATAAGAGGCCTCAGTTCTCTGGTGCCTACTATGGGTATAATGATATCACCAACACAGTAAATCCAATCCCTATAGCCAGTCTGGATACTATGCTTGGGACAGACTATAGCCCTGCTAGGTTCAAAGTGTTCTCAGATGAATGCAGATCAACAACAACAAAACTCCTGAGTTTCAAACGGAAAGTGAAGACCTCCTCAAGGGTCCGCTTGAGGGCATCCTGTGTCAGAAAAAGAGTAAGCCAAAGGAGACTGTGTCGTTCCAAAAAGTGTTTTTTTAACAAAAAGTGATTACCGTCCGCGGGAGCGCGCGCAGCCTGTTAAAGCCCAGTTTATATACGTCTACAGCTGTTTTTATCTGATCAACCAGTCATAAAGTGCAAATACACATAACTTTATGTTCCTAGTAATAGCAAAGGTAAAGGCAAATGTTTCTTGTAACCGAATAATCACAATTGTGGCCAAAGAAGTGTTTGCAGTTTATAGCGTTATCAGGCATGACATTTACGTGATTATAAGCAATAGTATTGTTCCGATGTTTATGTGTTTGGTATGTCTAATATCCTTGTTTAGGTTATATTTGGAAACTATACTGGAATTAGCATGATTTATGGATGGGTTATATATGAAATAAAGAAATGATCTCTTCTACAATTATCCTTATGACTCTGCATTATTTTACCTGCTCTGTGCCCCAGATTATAACCAATGCAGTTACCAGTTTTAATATCTTTAAAGCGGCGATAGGCCTACAGTTCATAAAAGGCAGTTTTCCACTTGCCAAAAAATGATTGCAGCTCCTACCTTGTGACTGAGAAGTTGTTTCTGCCTCCATTTCATTCATGGGGGTTGTTTTGAAAATTATAGCTCAACTAGTCCCTGTTACCAGTTGAAATACTTTTAAAGGGGCAATACAACCCATAAAATTGGGATAAATTTCCATGTCTCATATATTTGGGGGCATATGACTCCGCGATTATTATTATAGTATGGTATTTTTTCTTACTTATTTTTTTATTATAGAATTACTGACAACATTTGACTGTTTTTACTGTAACACACTCATGCTGTAGGTTACTTTATATTGTATTTTTGACAGCTACAGGGCAGGACAGGAAAAGTAGCTGTTTAAGAGTCTGAACTTCATTACTCAGAAATCCTGTGACATTATATCAGTTTAAGACACACAGCACATTCAGGTTTACCAATCTGTTGATGCCTGTTATAATTACTTAGAGGTCATGTTCACCTCTTCAAATGTCTTGTTTTGTCAGATCAACACTCCAACCCCCCTAAAATTCAGTTTACTATCATGCATGACACAGAAACATTTGACAAGCTGAAACCAGATATATTTTTTAGCATTTATGCTTAAAAAATGACCAAAATGATTATTCACTTATCAAAATAGTTGCCAAGTCATTTTCTGTTGATTGACTAATCGATTCATTGAATAATCGCTGCAGCTCTACCTGAGGACACTCTTTCCTTACTAACAGTATTCTGACATGTTACTGAACAACTGTTAAGACACTAAATAAAATGTGTTTGGGTAAAATACCCCTTCTAGGATAATGTTTACTTATCAGAATTATGAAAAAAAAACTTAGGCTAATGAGAAACCTTAAATTACTGTCTCACTACAGTAATGTATGTTTATGTATTTGAAGAGTAGATAAGCCTAAAATCTTTCACGGGTATCGAGCTGCAAATATTTCTCGTGGATAATCCTCAGTCATAAATATGATAAATTCATATTGCTTCCAGCAGAGGTAGAAATGTCCACGTACTGTAAGGTGTGTAAATAAAAGGGAGAAAAGAAATACTATTGTGAGAAAGACAAAATAAGAATAAGAATAAATGGTCCTCTCTGTAAGTACTGTATTCATCTGATATAAATATGACTGTCCAGTGAAATGATTCTCACTAAAGCTCAGGATTTATAGCAAACTGAATCAGCCAGTAAATGGAAAGACAGTGAACACAAAACAAAAGCATTTCAGTTAACATGAGAGCTGTTTGCAGACATTGTCAGACATTGGGGGGGGACCAAGTGGGTATGGGATGGGGTGGTAGTGGTAGTGGGGGGGCACTTTGTTATTCGTAGTCTTCAAGTACCGACCTCTGACCTGTATATACAGTACTGACCTCTGACCTGTATCTACAGGTCAGATCCCTTCTTCCAGTACAGACTGTAGTTCTGTCAGCTAATGTGAGGAAATGGCGCCCAAACAAACCAATAAGGTCCGGCTGCCAGACCCTTCTTAAACGAGCTCCTTTGATTGGTCAAACAGGTTCTACAAGTTTGCAACTCCTAAAGCATTTTTCTCTGTGACTTCAAATTTACTGATATGCATGTGTGACTATTTTCTACAACTAGGGTGCTCAGTTGTTTTGTTCCAATAATACCGTCATATAGTTCCCCACTGTACTACAATACTTCTGCAAGCCCATTCATGACAAAAATGAAACCTGTCCTGTCAGCACAAGTAAGGCTGTTATCCACTGTCAATCACATGTGGGGTTGGTTTGATTTGATGCTCAAACCATCCCTTCCCAGCTATAAAAGTCAGCCAGCCATCAGTAAGACAAGACAGAATTTGCTAATATCTCATTCTTCGTCATGAAGCTCCTGGTCCCAGCATTCCTGCTTCTGGCACTCGGTTATCTAGCCACAGCTGAAGTTGTGGAGTCGTTTACAGGAAAATGTGATAACTTCTTTTACATGGGGAGTCCACCCACCAGGCCATTAGGTAATGAGTTCAAGGAGATCTGCCAAAAGAAAACTGAAGCAGACGGTTATGAATTTGCAACACTCTATGACACCAGCCGAAGGATCCCTGTCTACTCTGCATATAGGTTTCAGAATTATGCCCGTTGTGATCCGAAGAAAAAATGGAACATCGAACCTCAGGTGAGTTGCTGATTTTCACTCACCCTTTGGTGTCTCTCAATCTTGCACACAGTCAAAAGGGTAAGTATAAAGACAGCAGATTAAATGTATGCATATAGTACTAAATATAAACAGTGTTACCATGTTAAAACAATGACAAGAGCAAAAAAAAGACCATTTTAGCTCAATATCCTAATACTTGCACTGTATATAGGAACAGAGAATGTATACAGTAAATAATATTTTCTTTTGTATTTGCAACATTAGAGACAGAATTAATACAATTTTCTTGTGGCAGATGATTCAAACAGTAGTACAAAAATTAATTGAGATACTGTTTTTTTAATCCTCTACAGCTGGATGACCAGAACGGTGGGGTATTAATGGCTCCTGAGACCACTGTCAGGATTGAGCTAAGAGGCCAAAGGCAAGCTCTGAATGGAGATTACCCCCCCGAGCCCCGCTATGATAGGGGACACCTGGTTCCAATCCGGCACCGAAATTCCAAGTCATGCGCAGAAGCCACATTCACCCTCACAAATGCTGCTCCGCAGCATGAATCCTTTAACCGAGGACAGTGGAAGGTAGCAGAGGGGAACGTGGCACAAATGCTGACAAACAATTGCTTGAACCTTGGTTTTCATGCCTATATTGTTACTGGTGTGGTGCCTGCACATACAAATATCAATCGCAGGGTTAATGTTCCCAGTTATTTCTGGAGCGCCTACTGTTGCGTAGACAACAATAAGAGGCCTCAGTTCTCTGGTGCCTACTATGGGTATAATGATATCACCAACACAGTAAATCCAATCCCTATAGCCAGTCTGGATACTATGCTTGGGACAGACTATGGCCCTGCTAGGTTCAAAGTGTTCTCAGATGAATGCAGATCAACAACAACAAAACTCCTGAGTTTCAAACGGAAAGTGAAGACCTCCTCAAGGGTCCGCTTGAGGGCATCCTGTGTCAGAAAAAGCCAAAGGAGACTGTGTCGTTCCAAAAAGTGGTTTTTTAACAAAAAGTGATTACCGTCCGCGGGAGCGCGCGCAGCCTGTTAAAGCCCAGTTTATATACGTCTACAGCTGTTTTTATCTGATCAACCAGTCATAAAGTGCAAATACACATAACTTTATGTTCCTAGTAATAGCAAAGGTAAAGGCAAATGTTTCTTGTAACCGAATAATCACAATTGTGGCCAAAGAAGTGTTTGCAGTTTATAGCGTTATCAGGCATGACATTTACGTGATTATAAGCAATAGTATTGTTCCGATGTTTATGTGTTTGGTATGTCTAATATCCTTGTTTAGGTTATATTTGGAAACTATAGTGGAATTAGCATGATTTATGGATGGGTTATATATGAAATAAAGAAATGATCTCTTCTACAATTATCCTTATGACTCTGCATTATTTTACCTGCTCTGTGCCCCAGATTATAACCAATGCAGTTACCAGTTTTAATATCTTTAAAGCGGCGATAGGCCTACAGTTCATAAAAGGCAGTTTTCCACTTGCCAAAAAATGATTGCAGCTCCTACCTTGTGACTGAGAAGTTGTTTCTGCCTCCATTTCATTCATGGGGGTTGTTTTAAATATTATAGCTCAACTAGTCCCTGTTACCAGTTGAAATACTTTTAAAGGGGCAATACAACCCATAAAATTGGGATAAATTTCCATGTCTCATATATTTGGGGGCATATGACCCCGCGATTATTATTATAGTATGGTATTTTTTCTTACTTATTTTTTTATTATAGAATTACTGACAACATTTGACTGTTTTTACTGTAACACACTCATGCTGTAGGTTACTTTATATTGTATTTTTGACAGCTACAGGGCAGGACAGGAAAAGTAGCTGTTTAAGAGTCTGAACTTCATTACTCAGAAATCCTGTGACATTATATCAGTTTAAGACACACAGCACATTCAGGTTTACCAATCTGTTGATGCCTGTTATAATTACTTAGAGGTCATGTTCACCTCTTCAAATGTCTTGTTTTGTCAGATCAACACTCCAACCCCCCTAAAATTCAGTTTACTATCATGCATGACACAGAAACATTTGACAAGCTGAAACCAGATATATTTTTTAGCATTTATGCTTAAAAAATGACCAAAATGATTATTCACTTATCAAAATAGTTGCCAAGTCATTTTCTGTTGATTGACTAATCGATTCATTGAATAATCGCTGCAGCTCTACCTGAGGACACTCTTTCCTTACTAACAGTATTCTGACATGTTACTGAACAACTGTTAAGACACTAAATAAAATGTGTTTGGGTAAAATACCCCTTCTAGGATAATGTTTACTTATCAGAATTATGAAAAAAAACTTAGGCTAATGAGAAACCTTAAATTACTGTCTCACTACAGTAATGTATGTTTATGTATTTGAAGAGTAGATAAGCCTAAAATCTTTCACGGGTATCGAGCTGCAAATATTTCTCGTGGATAATCCTCAGTCATAAATATGATAAATTCATATTGCTTCCAGCAGAGGTAGAAATGTCCACGTACTGTAAGGTGTGTAAATAAAAGGGAGAAAAGAAATACTATTGTGAGAAAGACAAAATAAGAATAAGAATAAATGGTCCTCTCTGTAATTAATGTATGAGGTTCAACTTAATATAAACATTACTTTACAGTAATTACAAGCAACTATTCAATATATCTAAATACTTTTCCCATTAATGTATAGGGTTTACTTTATATAAACGTTATTTGACAGTAATTGCAAGCAGCTCCTGAATATATCTACAGACATTTCACATTAATGTATGGTGTTTTGTCTGTATAAAAACCAGAAGGTCTATGTAAAAGTACACTGTTTTTTTACACTGAATATATACATTTTACAATATTGTCCAAGCCATTCAATGCAGATCCCCATTTGAGATGTATAAGATTTCAAGATGTATAATAACCAGAATGTATCATAAAATGACCTTTTACTGCTTGCTTTACAAAGTAATTCACTATTTTTACAGTGTTATCCCAAAAGTTTCAGAATTAATAAATCCATAAACAACCATATCAAATAATAATGTGGCTCTGAAGCTGATCAACCCAACAAGAGCTCAAACTGAATACTTTACTAGAATGTCTTTATTTTTTTCTCATTCAGATTACTTCAACAGACATCAATGGAAGCGAAAACAGTTTTGTACATTGGATCAGTACAAATTAGGAATTCATACATGTTATTCCTATGGTCTAAGATGGTTCAAAAATGTTAGTGAACTTGAACAAATCTCTCCAAAATCCAAAAATTATTTTGCTAAAATTCAAATTTGTGATGTCATCTGATATAATGTCTGGAGCTTTTCCAAAAAGAATGAATTGAGAAAGATGTTATAGATGACACTGAGAAGATCCAGGGGGATGTTCTGAGTGTACATTTTCTGTTTCAGAAATGAAAGGCTACAGCAGAATGAAGCTCATTTGGGTATCAAAAAAAATATCTACAAAATCAGTTTTACATTTATTGTCTATGAAGCAGCTCCAGACTTTATGCCTAATGACATCACAAATTTGAGTCTTACTTCTTTGGTTGGGGCTTTGGGATTGAGTAGTTCATGCTTACAAATATCAGAGGTGGGAGTAAGTTACATATGTGCAAGTCACAAGCAAGTCTCAACTCTTAACCTTAAAGACTCAAGCAAGCAAGTCCTAAGTCACTGTGGTTAGACTCAAGCAAGCCAACTGCCAAACCAGCAAGCAAGACAAGTCAAGTAAGTCACAAGTCAAGTCACCATGAAAGAAGCACTTTAAACACGAGAGAAAAGGGTTCAATGGCAAGCCATGTCATGAGAAAACTGCACCTGTTAGTTAGTCTCTACAACTAGGGATGGTTACGGTTGGGATTTATAAATAACACTATTGATTAGTAGATTAACTTTCTAAAAAAGTAAACAAAAATAAATAAATAAGCTAACATGTTTTCTAGGATCCAGTGTTCATAATTTTGTATTCCATGCAGTATTGATGTTTGTGGATGTGTTTTGTACGGCTTTCGCCACCAGGGTGCGCCTTTGAGTAAGGCGAGAGTTTTGAATCAGAAAGTAGTAGAAGAAGAGGAACTTCCTCCAGTTGCAGTAGTTAGCTCAAAGCTAGTGGGTTTTAGCAGCAGCGAAATTATGTTGGTGGTCTGTAAGCTACGTATACTGCTTTGTTGTGTTTGTAAAGTGCGTAAATAAACTGCAAGTTATACTACAGCCCAGTGTCAGCCGGAGTCTCTGGCTGCAACACATGACTATTTTGGTACATTTACTCGCCAACGTAAAATCTGCCGTTTGCACAATGAAATGTAGTACTCTATCTGAGGATTACTTTTTCTGCTGTGGATTGTGTAGACTAATACATCCAGAACACTGAAATTGTAGCCCTCATCAAGGAAAAATACCATCTTGTTTGCCTGATCTCGAAGGATTGCATTTGTCACACAGTTGATAAGAGAGAGGGAGAGACCATTCTGCTGTGGTTGAGTTACATTGACTTTGAACTAGTGGGAGGGACCACCAACAGAATGATGAAGCTCTGTCATGAAAAGCTGTCAATTCATAAGCTGTCTTGTCTGAATGAGAAACGGTCTGGTAATATTAAGCTTGAGAGAAAATCAGTGCAGGTCACTGCTAGACACTGTCTTTAAAGCCTGAGTACACTGCACTAGAAGTCACCCTGTCATGTCTCAAACCGTAACTGTTCATGCTCAATATCTACAATAATACAAATAGGCGATTCAGCTAAAGAAAAACTGTCAAGTCTTTTCGAGTCAAGTCGAGTCTTATCAATGTTAGTCAAGCAAGTCACAAGTCCTCAAATTTGCGACTCGCCTCAAGTCATGTGACTTGAGTCCCCCACCTCTGACAAATATTGATTGCGCTTTCCTTGGCCATGGAAATAGGGCTAAAGCCAAAAACAGGAGCTACATTCTTTCCAGTAACAAATAAGCTAATACATAATCAGTATTGACATACAGATGTGAATCTGCATACTAAAAAAAAGCTTTAAGTTCATACGGCGGATTGAAAGTCACCCACTTCCTTTCAGAATTCCAACGATGGCTATGATCCTCTGCAGTGAGCCTCGCCAAGCCTTGTCCTGAGAATACAAAAATAGAAAATATGTATCATGCTCTTAAAAGTGCCTGCACACCAACAGGTGGCAACGTCGTTGCCTGTATTGTTTTCAATGTACACACAATGGCAACTTTGCCTCCAGGGTGCCGCTCCAAAGGAGTGCAGTTTGCCGCTTGAACAGAAACTGAGCATGATCAAACTTTGCCTCTTTTAGTGCAGGGACGTTAAGGATTTTAAGAGGTCTGAAATTAAGGTTGGGGCCAGATCAAGCTGTTCTTTAAATGTGATCAACAAAAATCTTAAAACCATTTGTAAAACTGACTGGTATCCCACGTAAGGGATGCTTAATTTGGAGTGATGTAGTAGTCTCTACATTTGGAAACAGTTGAAACCCTAGGTGCAGTATTTTTCACAAGCTCTAGGCAAGAGAGTGAGTTTTTGACTTGCAATACAATGACTGGATTATGCAGAATGTACAGTTTTAAATAAAAAAAACAAACAACAAACTATAAATATACATATTATATATAAATCCCTATAATCAATACAGTGAACATTCTCAAAATTATTGATCATCTAGCCTATCAATAGCTTCAATCAGGAAACTGAAATCTTGGTGCAGATGGCCAAAATTAGTTGAACATAATTATGTGTGTATGTATGTATTTCTTTATTTTGAATGTCATTTATTTATATAGCAGTCAGAGTATGTATATCCACGCTTCACTGATACGCAGGGCTGAAAAAATAGTAGACTCGAAGCTTGAAAAGAACGGAGCAGCAGAAAAGCAGGTCCGTCTCCCGTGTAGCATACGCACTAAGGCTGTCATTTTTTCCCAAAATAAAGTTGGAACGATTTCAAAGTGTTATGGAATTCGTTCGAATTATATAGAACATTAACATTATGTAATTCATAGGCCAAAAATAGGAAGTTATGCGATGTTGTGTAGCTACTGGTGCTCTGATTCTTTAGCCTCGCTCGGGTGATAGGCTAACAGGTGACTCCATTCGTTGTTGTATTAACATTACTGTAAAGCAGTTGCTTCTTACAAAGTCGGCAAACAGCCTTATCTTTATCAATAATTTTGCCATGGACAGAGTAAAATCCAAAATGTTTACACACAATGCTTTAAGGTGCGTTGGTGTTGAGATGATCCGAGTTTCCTCCATTTTTCATCGTGCTCTCTCTACCTAGCCCTATGTCATGCAATAGTTCCATCGTGATAGTGCGGTTCAACCTCTGATCTATATGATGAGGGTTTAGCAGCCAGGCCGGCACAGCGTAACAGCACCATCTGTTGGAATACAAGGCACACTACGTGAATCTGGGACTCTGGAGAGCAGATTACTAAATTGTTTTGAGTCATTCTCCTGTCTTGTTCCAATCATCTGACTGATTCCAGAACTTGCCTCGTCCCGATCCCGGTTAAAATGAAATAAATGACTCCTATCCCGTCCATATGTCGAAATGAACGCGTATGCAACTCAAGCCGTGGCCCCGAACCGCAGGACTCGACGCGACAGTACATTGTAGGCAACTCCTAAAAATTTGAAGCAGCATGACAGTTGCAAATACAAAATCTGTAGTGACAGATGCGTGACCCAAAACACTGAGACAAGTGCAACCAAATCTGGTGGCGGCGCCACCTACTGAGAAAGTTGGTTGTGCAACTAGTAGAAAGGTTAGTCTAGAACCCTGCATGCGCAACTCGTGCGCATTATAAAAACACATCAAGAATGCTGCCTGTGTAGGTTCCCGGTAATACTTAGAGGTGCAAAGTATTCTGTGGACCTGAAAATTGTTAAAATTACTTTCCATGCTTGTGTAAGTGCAACAGAGTGGTCAAGGCTACTGCACAGTGCACACACCTGGTAAACAGATAGTAGGCCTGGGTCATGCAGTGTAGCACCCAGCAGCAGTTCCTTGAACTCGCCTGGCTGAGAACGCCCTCCTGGTGAGGCTGGGTGTGATCGTGGGGATGTTGAGGCCCGGAACCTTGCCATAGCCATACAGGCCGTATGTGAAGGCTGTGCCTGGGAAAACTATGCCAGCGATGCAAACAATTCAGGAAGAGGCTGGGGGATGCAAAGTTCAAATCATTATCATGATTAAAATACTTATTTTATCAATAAATGTGTGACACATTGATATACTAACATTACATTAAAACATACATATTATTTGTCTGTGTATTTACAACCACAGATTGTTTCCACTGCTGCCGCCTGGTAAACGGTACCGCAGCCTCAAAGCCCAGACCAGCAGGCTCTGAGACAGTTTTTTCTACCAGACAACCAGGCTTATGAACAATGAACACCAATTGCCTGTCTGCATATTACACACACACACACACAGAGTCACAAGCATGCAAACATCTACATGCACATCTGTTAGGGCAAGACCCACACACGCAGCACTTTACACACACTACACTATAGATATCACTATCACATTGTAAATATTACTGCATTGTTTCTTTTTTTAAAAATGCTATATTGCTGTTTCTGTGCTGCTATATTACTATTTTGTTGTTATTATTGCTATTACTGCAAAGTCAAGGAACACAGACACCAACACTAACTTAGTTGGTAGGCGGCAGGTTTCCAATAACCAACCTGTCTGTCTGTCTGTCTGTCTGTCTGGGACGTGCTACGGTAAGCGTATTGTGTCACTTCCGGTTGTTGACTGTGTTTACCGATAATGTTTTGCTGCCCTCAGCTTAGCTAAATTTTGCTCTATTCTTCATCACTGTGGATAAAATACCTGCAGTATATTTAAACGTACGCTAGTTCTGAACAAGCACTCCTAGCTCTCTCCTTCTTTTAGCGACTTTTCTTGCTAATCCCATAGTAGTTTGTTGTTTTAGCTCTGCTGTTTTAGCTTAGCAGCTAACATAGCTAAGCAGTTAACGATGGCTTCTCTCTCTTGCTCGGTTATTATTGCTATTACTATTGCTGCAAAGTCAAGGAACACAGACACCAACACTAACTTATTTGGTAGGCGGCAGGTTACCAATAACTTATTTAACTTTTTAGCAGTAAGTAGGAGCAGCCGGGTGGTCTAATGTTTGTTTAATTAATAGTATTACTAACTTATCAAGCTAACTGGCTAGACTTATTAACACTAGCATGCTAGCTGCCACTCAAAGTCTTTGGTCAGGTCACAACTTGCCACAGCCTTTTATTGATATGTTTGCAGGACAGAATAGGAGCTTAAATATGTACTGGTCAACTGACGAATGTAACTTATTTAACGTTGCTATGACTGATGCGCGATTCTGATTCAAGGCTAACGTTAAAAGCTTCATTAGGACCGGCATAACGTTACGTTATCTAACGCCTCACGGACTTACTTAATGCATACAAAAGGCAAATGCTAACGTTAGCCCTGGTGACTCGACACATATTTCAAAATTCTGACACTTTTGCAACATCAACGCTTTAGTTATGTCAAGTTATAGCTTGTGTTGGATGCTGCCATCTTACTCTCCCTTTCTGCTGCCCTTAGTGTTAGCTCAACTCATGACACGTTCAGTTGATATCTCTCTTTATATGAAAATACATACGAAGAAAAACACAATTGTTACCTGACCTTTAGTGAAAGCTGAATGCGAATCATCATCATCCTTGAATCAACAGGCTTTGGGAAATTACTTGCGTTAAGTTATCCAGAGAAATTGTCTCTCTATAGTCTCTGCGCTTCAGACAGGGTGCGCGTAGATTCAAACAACTAAATGCTGCACAGTCATTGGATGAACCACGCCGGGGAGACCCGCCCCCAGAACTCATAAACAATATCATTGGTCGAGATCGTCTCCTCACAGCTTGATTCCTCCAAGCACAGAGACTATAGAGAGACATTTTCTGTGTTTACATTTCTATGTTTTTTCCAACTATTTTGAGGTCTTACATCCATGTCTTACATCCCTTCACCCACATATTACCCATATTACCAAAGCTCAAGCCTTGGCTGAACTGTTGAGCCCTAGCATCAAATCCCAGTCTTACACACATCTGTCACCTATCAGCCAGTTTGTGCCAGGAAGGAAAGCTGATACTTGTTGGAAAGAACAGAATCTAAGCTTTAAAATGAGCTATGACTCAGGTAAATCAGATCATGCCATCCCGAAATAGCAGGTTAAAAATACAGCCTAGATTTGACCTCTGACCCTGCTCTGAAAGTTGCCTGAAATTGACAAAACTAAATGTCTGATTACTATCAGCCAGTTTGTGCCAGGTAGGAAAGCTGATACTTGTTGGAAAGAACAGAATCTAAGCTTTAAAATGAGCTATGACTCCAGTAAATCAGATCATGCCATCCTGAAATAGCAGGTTAAAAATACAGACTAGATTTGACCTCTGACCCTGCTCTGAAAGTTGCCTGAAATTGACAAAACTAAATGTCTGATAAATATCAGCCAGTTTCTGCCAGGATGGAAAGCTGATACTCCTTGTAAAGATGAGAATCTAAGCTTTAAAATGAGCTATGACTCCAGTAAATCAGATCATGCCATCCTGAAATAGCAGGTTAAAAATACAGCCTAGATTTGACCTCTGACCCTGCTCTGAAAGTTGCCTGAAATTGACAAAACTAAATGTCTGATTACTATCATCCAGTTTGTGCCAGGATGGAAAGCTGATACTTGTTGGAAAGAACAGAATCTAAGCTTTAAAATGAGCTATGACTCCAGTAAATCAGATCATGCCATCCTGAAATAGCAGGTTAAAGATACAGACTAGATTTGACCTCTGACCCTGCTCTGAAAGTTGCCTGAAATTGACAAAACTAAATGTCTGATTACTATCATCCAGTTTGTGCCAGGATGGAAAGCTGATACTTGTTGGAAAGAACAGAATCTAAGCTTTAAAATGAGCTATGACTCCAGTAAATCAGATCATGCCATCCTGAAATAGCAGGTTAAAGATACAGACTAGATTTGACCTCTGACCCTGCTCTGAAAGTTGCCTGAAATTGACAAAACTAAATGTCTGATAAATATCAGCCAGTTTGTGCCAGGATGGAAAGCTGATACTCCTTGTAAAGATGAGAATCTAAGCTTTAAAATGAGCTATGACTCCAGTAAATCAGATCATGCCAGCCTGAAATACTGAAGGCTAGAAGGCTGAGAGTAGCAGACAATTGCCCCAAGCTGGGAATTTCACCACCATGGATGACGATTCCCAGACTATGTGAGTTTCTGACCTGAAATTGACAAAACTAAATGTCTGATTACTATTAGCCAGTTTGTGCCAGGATGGAAAGCTGATACTCCTTGTAAAGATGGGAATCTAAGCTTTAAAATGAGCTATGACTCCAGTAAATCAGATCATGCCAGCCTGAAATAGCAGGTTAAAAATACAGACTAGATTTGACCTCTGACCCTGCTCTGAAAGTTGCCTGAAATTGACAAAACTAAATGTCTGATTACTATCAGCCAGTTTGTGCCAGGATGGAAAGCTGATACTTATTGGAAAGAACAGAATCTAAGCTTTAATTTGGTGTACAACATGTCTCCAAGAAAATCAGTCATACTGCGTCAAAATTCATAAAAGTCATAAATGTATAATATATGCAAAAACTATGAAATATGACTTCCACCACATCGCAAAATACTCCAAGGGTCTTAGGGAGGACCCACAAGTGATGTCCAATGTAGATTAGTTCACATTTCAATGTTTTTGAGCATTTACATTCCTTCCACCTGGTGGCCAACTTTCTTCACCACATGTGTGGTTCGCGAGCTCGCGTCAAGCCAAGAAATTAAAATAAATTAATATAAATTCACAGGAGCATCCAATTTGAGCACGAATGGTCTCATTAGAGTCGGAGGCTCATGCCGCACGCGTGGACACCCATTTTGTGTCTCTGTGCCAAGCGCTTCACCTTAAATATGAAACGTTCCCAAGCGTGCCACCATGGTGCAAGGGATGTGCCAAATACGTCGGGCATGTGCAGCATCATCCGATCGACTCGAAATTTGGTATGTGGCCTCCCCAAGCCTAAGGCCAACAGGAAATGAAAAAAGTTTGGGGTTCGGTGCGCATTTGGGAAAGTTAGCGAGGGGTGCCAATCATAAAATTCACCACATGCGGTGAATAATCCGAACGTTCGCAAAAAAAAAATTTCATACAAAACTTTGTATATGGTCTGAATCGGCTCGAAAAGTTATGAAAAATGATATAAAAATCGTCTTCGGGAGACATTTTTAGGTTAGGCAGTACTGTAAAGCAGTTGCTTCTTACAAAGTCGGCAAACAGCCTTATCTTTATCAATAATTTTGCCATGGACAGAGTAAAATCCAAAATGTTTACACACAATGCTTTAAGGTGCGTTGGTGTTGAGATGATCCGAGTTTCCTCCATTTTTCATCGTGCTCTCTCTACCTAGCCCTATGTCATGCAATAGTTCCATCGTGATAGTGCGGTTCAACCATTGATCTATATGATGAGGGTTTAGCGGCCAGGCCGGCACAGCGTAACAGCACCATCTGTTGGAATACAAGGCACACTACGTGAATCTGGGACTCTGGAGAGCAGATTACTAAATTGTTTTGAGTCATTCTCCTGTCTTGTTCCAATCATCTGACTGATTCCAGAACTTGCCTCGTCCCGATCCCGGTTAAAATGAAATAAATGACTCCTATCCCGTCAATATGTCGAAATGAACGCGTATGCAACTCAAACCGTGGCCCCGAACCGCAGGACTCGACGCGACAGTACATTGTAGGCAACTCCTAAAAATTTGAAGCAGCATGACAGTCGCAAATACAAAATCTGTAGTGACAGATGCGTGACCCAAAACACTGAGACAAGTGCAACCAAATCTTGTGGCGGCGCCACCTACTGAGAAAGTTGGTTGTGCAACTAGTAGAAAGGTTAGTCTAGAACCCTGCATGCGCAACTCGTGCGCATTATAAAAACACATCAAGAATGCTGCCTGTGTAGGTTCCCGGTAATACTTAGAGGTGCAAAGTATTCTGTGGACCTGAAAATTGTTAAAATTACTTTCCATGCTTGTGTAAGTGCAACAGAGTGGTCAAGGCTACTGCACAGTGCACACACCTGGTAAACAGATAGTAGGCCTGGGTCATGCAGTGTAGCACCCAGCAGCAGTTCCTTGAACTCGCCTGGCTGAGAACGCCCTCCTGGTGAGGCTGGGTGTGATCGTGGGGATGTTGAGGCCCGGAACCTTGCCATAGCCATACAGGCCGTATGTGAAGGCTGTGCCTGGGAAAACTATGCCAGCGATGCAAACAATTCAGGAAGAGGCTGGGGGATGCAAAGTTCAAATCATTATCATGATTAAAATACTTATTTTATCAATAAATGTGTGACACATTGATATACTAACATTACATTAAAACATACATATTATTTGTCTGTGTATTTACAACCACAGATTGTTTCCACTGCTGCCGCCTGGTAAACGGTACCGCAGCCTCAAAGCCCAGACCAGCAGGCTCTGAGACAGTTTTTTCTACCAGACAACCAGGCTTATGAACAATGAACACCAATTGCCTGTCTGCATATTACACACACACACACACAGAGTCACAAGCATGCAAACATCTACATGCACATCTGTTAGGGCAAGACCCACACACGCAGCACTTTACACACACTACACTATAGATATCACTATCACATTGTAAATATTACTGCATTGTTTCTTTTTTTAAAAATGCTATATTGCTGTTTCTGTGCTGCTATATTACTATTTTGTTGTTATTATTGCTATTACTGCAAAGTCAAGGAACACAGACACCAACACTAACTTAGTTGGTAGGCGGCAGGTTTCCAATAACCAACCTGTCTGTCTGTCTGTCTGTCTGTCTGGGACGTGCTACGGTAAGCGTATTGTGTCACTTCCGGTTGTTGACTGTGTTTACCGATAATGTTTTGCTGCCCTCAGCTTAGCTAAATTTTGCTCTATTCTTCATCACTGTGGATAAAATACCTGCAGTATATTTAAACGTACGCTAGTTCTGAACAAGCACTCCTAGCTCTCTCCTTCTTTTAGCGACTTTTCTTGCTAATCCCATAGTAGTTTGTTGTTTTAGCTCTGCTGTTTTAGCTTAGCAGCTAACATAGCTAAGCAGTTAACGATGGCTTCTCTCTCTTGCTCGGTTATTATTGCTATTACTATTGCTGCAAAGTCAAGGAACACAGACACCAACACTAACTTATTTGGTAGGCGGCAGGTTACCAATAACTTATTTAACTTTTTAGCAGTAAGTAGGAGCAGCCGGGTGGTCTAATGTTTGTTTAATTAATAGTATTACTAACTTATCAAGCTAACTGGCTAGACTTATTAACACTAGCATGCTAGCTGCCACTCAAAGTCTTTGGTCAGGTCACAACTTGCCACAGCCTTTTATTGATATGTTTGCAGGACAGAATAGGAGCTTAAATATGTACTGGTCAACTGACGAATGTAACTTATTTAACGTTGCTATGACTGATGCG
Organism: Scomberomorus guttatus; assembly: GCA_038419695.1. Classification (NCBI taxonomy): domain Eukaryota; kingdom Metazoa; phylum Chordata; class Actinopteri; order Scombriformes; family Scombridae; genus Scomberomorus; species Scomberomorus guttatus. Next base: position 24,408,957 of record CM076455.1, read on the forward strand.
CGATTCTGATTCAAGGCTAACGTTAAAAGCTTCATTAGGACCGGCATAACGTTACGTTATCTAACGCCTCACGGACTTACTTAATGCATACAAAAGGCAAATGCTAACGTTAGCCCTGGTGACTCGACACATATTTCAAAATTCTGACACTTTTGCAACATCAACGCTTTAGTTATGTCAAGTTATAGCTTGTGTTGGATGCTGCCATCTTACTCTCCCTTTCTGCTGCCCTTAGTGTTAGCTCAACTCATGACACGTTCAGTTGATATCTCTCTTTATATGAAAATACATACGAAGAAAAACACAATTGTTACCTGACCTTTAGTGAAAGCTGAATGCGAATCATCATCATCCTTGAATCAACAGGCTTTGGGAAATTACTTGCGTTAAGTTATCCAGAGAAATTGTCTCTCTATAGTCTCTGCGCTTCAGACAGGGTGCGCGTAGATTCAAACAACTAAATGCTGCACAGTCATTGGATGAACCACGCCGGGGAGACCCGCCCCCAGAACTCATAAACAATATCATTGGTCGAGATCGTCTCCTCACAGCTTGATTCCTCCAAGCACAGAGACTATAGAGAGACATTTTCTGTGTTTACATTTCTATGTTTTTTCCAACTATTTTGAGGTCTTACATCCATGTCTTACATCCCTTCACCCACATATTACCCATATTACCAAAGCTCAAGCCTTGGCTGAACTGTTGAGCCCTAGCATCAAATCCCAGTCTTACACACATCTGTCACCTATTGCTAAACAAATAAATAGAGCACACCATTGTAAAGCTTTATTCATATTGAGCTCCCTCTTTATTCACCTTATATTATCTCTGCTCTTTGCTCTTTGTTCCCCTCGACCTAGAAATGGTGGAGTGACCTAATGACTGCAGTGAGGGCCTTGAATGGTGTTGAACATCGGCTGACTGTGACTCACTTTGGGTCTTAATATTTAGAGAAGAAAAATGAGATCTACAAATGATCGCACCTTCGCAAGGAAAAGACACACGGATGCTACAGTGCCTGCCCTTTTCCAAACACTTGGACAACTTCTTCCAAACAATGGACGACTTCTCAGATGGTTCTGTGTAACAAACCATCTGCATGTCAGGTTAGGTGATTACAACCAACTGCTACAAATCATCCAAACAGGCATCATAAGAAAAACAGTACTAATAAGAAAATGTAAGATAATTTAAGCCATCCGAGGAGATATATCACATTACGTGATTGCAACAACCAGATAGTGACCACCTGAAACACAAACAATAAAAATAGCATGTATGTGGGTCAACATATTTCACCTCATCATGTTCAGAATCTCCATAATAAAATTGCCTGCAAGCGCATGTACATAAATACGAACAACCATCCTCAAGAGGCAAATATTAATCAGCAGAATATTAGTAAGAAAAATAGTCATTTAAAAAAAATGAATAGGAGGAAAGTCCTCATGATGGCACCGGTCATTTGACGTCATCAATGACGCCGTAAAGACCTTGGAACCGAGGTTGTAAATAGGACCTACCATCACCAGTCTAACATCCACTCTCCTCACAGGAGACACGTGGAGCCTCTGAAGCACCACAGCGCCCATGTCTGCCCACGCCTCGACTGCAGCGGAGGGGAGTCCTCGTTAGCCGCCGGGTAGAGCCGCTGAGCCCAAGCTCACGGTGTTGACACCTCGGGGCCCTACCAGTATTCCTGCTGGTATGGGAGGCCCAGGCTACATGGGAGCTTCAGAGCCGATCATTAGCTGTTGTCAGACTGACTTCCACTCTCCTCACAGGAGACACGTGGAGCCTCTGAAGCACCACGGCGCCCATGTCTGCCCACGCCTCCACTGCAGCGGAGGGGAGTCCTCGTTAGCCGCCGGGTAGAGCCGCTGAGCCCAAGCTCACGGTGTTGACACTTCGGGGCCCTACCAGCGCACAGACCCGGCCAGGTCTGTGCCTTTTATTCCTGCTGGTATGGGAGGCCCAGGCTACATGCAGCTTCAGAGCCGATCATGTTTTGAAAGTAGCGAATGTGATTGGCCATTATGGTCACATTCTCTAACATTGCCAACTACACTGTTTCAAAACAAGTACGGTTCAGGTGCGCCCGGCGAGCCTGGCCGCGAATTGGCCAAAGTCAGCTGAGCACGTCCCCGACGCATTGCGCAGGGCGCACTTGATTGAAATCATGGTTCACGAAGACAAAGCCTCTGTTCTCTAACGTGTCAAAAACAACACACAGCCTGTTACTAAATACTTTTACATGTACTCGGTTTGCCTGTTGTCCTGATTTTAGTCATGTTCAGAACATGCCTGTATGAGTCTCACATTCTCCAGGTTTCTGATGGTCTGTGCGGGAGCGACAGGCTCTGTCATTTCTGCACTAAGGTGGCACCTATTATTATCATCATCTGCTTATTAGTTATTCATGTCCTGAACACGTTCATGTTATGTTATGTCAACTTTATTGTCAGACTCAGAGTCCATTAAAAAAAACATACAAGACAAACAAGGTACATACATTGAAATAGATATTTTCTTTTATTTCCAACACACAGCACTTGCCCTGACAGATACAAATCTGGAAAGTTGAGGTCCTTATCCCCTTTTGTTCTACATATCATGACAGCACTCTTGTAGAATATTGTATTGAGTATTGAGCATTGTATTGCACATCATATTTGACCCATAATCAGAGCATATATTCAGCAGCTGGTAAAACACAGCACTGCTACATTGAGGAGAAGAAAAAAAAAGGAAAACAAAACTGTAAAAAGTCTGGCAGCAAAAGTTGCCAAACACTTACCGTCAAATGACGGTAAAAAAAACCTTTAGTTATGATCACTACTTTATATAAACATTATTTGACAATAAGTACAACCTATTCTCCAATGTATTTACAGGCTTTTCCTGTATGGAGTTTACTTTATATAAACATTATTTGATAGTAATTAAAAGCAAGTATCCAATATATCTACATACATTTCCTATTAATGTATGAGGTTCAACTTAATATAAACATTACTTTACAGTAATTACAAGCAACTATTCAATATATCTAAATACTTTTCCCATTAATGTATAGGGTTTACTTTATATAAACGTTATTTGACAGTAATTGCAAGCAGCTCCTGAATATATCTACAGACATTTCACTTTAATGTATGGTGTTTTGTCTGTATAAAAACCAGAAGGTCTATGTAAAAGTACCCTTTATATCAAGTTTTTTTTTTGTTTGTTTTTTTTACACTGAATATATACATTTTACAATATTGTCCAAGCCATTCAATGCAGATCCCCATTTGAGATGTATAAGATTTCAAGATGTATAATAACCAGAATGTATCATAAAATGACCTTTTACTGCTTGCTTTACAAAGTAATTCACTATTTTTACAGTGTTATCCCAAAAGTTTCAGAATTAATAAATCCATAAACAAACATATCAAATAATAATGTGGCTCTGAAGCTGATCAACCCAACAAGAGCTCAAACTGAATACTTTACTAGAATGTCTTTATTTTTTTCTCATTCAGATTACTTCAACAGACATCAATGGAAGCGAAAACAGTTTTGTACATTGGATCAGTACAAATTAGGAATTCATACATGTTATTCCTATGGTCTAAGATGGTTCAAAAATGTTAGTGAACTTGAACAAATCTCTCCAAAATCCAAAAATTATTTTGCTAAAATTCAAATTTGTGATGTCATCTGATATAATGTCTGGAGCTTTTCCAAAAAGAATGAATTGAGAAAGATGTTATAGATGACACTGAGAAGATCCAGGGGGATGTTCTGAGTGTACATTTTCTGTTTCAGAAATGAAAGGCTACAGCAGAATGAAGCTCATTTGGGTATCAAAAAAAATATCTACAAAATCAGTTTTACATTTATTGTCTATGAAGCAGCTCCAGACTTTATGACTAATGACATCACAAATTTGAGTCTTACTTCTTTGGTTGGGGCTTTGGGATTGAGTAGTTCATGCTTACAAATATCAGAGGTGGGAGTAAGTTACATATGTGCAAGTCACAAGCAAGTCTCAACTCTTAACCTTAAAGACTCAAGCAAGCAAGTCCTAAGTCACTGTGTTTAGACTCAAGCAAGCCAACTGCCAAACCAGCAAGCAAGACAAGTCAAGTAAGTCACAAGTCAAGTCACCATGAAAGAAGCACTTTAAACACGAGAGAAAAGGGTTCAATGGCAAGCCATGTCATGAGAAAACTGCACCTGTTAGTTAGTCTCTACAACTAGGGATGGTTACGGTTGGGATTTATAAATAACACTATTGAGTAGTAGATTAACTTTCTAAAAAAGTAAACAAAAATAAATAAATAAGCTAACATGTTTTCTAGGATCCAGTGTTCATAATTTTGTATTCCATGCAGTATTGATGTTTGTGGATGTGTTTTGTACGGCTTTCGCCACCAGGGTGCGCCTTTGAGTAAGGCGAGAGTTTTGAATCAGAAAGTAGTAGAAGAAGAGGAACTTCCTCCAGTTGCAGTAGTTAGCTCAAAGCTAGTGGGTTTTAGCAGCAGCGAAATTATGTTGGTGGTCTGTAAGCTACGTATACTGCTTTGTTGTGTTTGTAAAGTGCGTAAATAAACTGCAAGTTATACTACAGCCCAGTGTCAGCCGGAGTCTCTGGCTGCAACACATGACTATTTTGGTACATTTACTCGCCAACGTAAAATCTGCCGTTTGCACAATGAAATGTAGTACTCTATCTGAGGATTACTTTTTCTGCTGTGGATTGTGTAGACTAATACATCCAGAACACTGAAATTGTAGCCCTCATCAAGGAAAAATACCATCTTGTTTGCCTGATCTCGAAGGATTGCATTTGTCACACAGTTGATAAGAGAGAGGGAGAGACCATTCTGCTGTGGTTGAGTTACATTGACTTTGAACTAGTGGGAGGGACCACCAACAGAATGATGAAGCTCTGTCATGAAAAGCTGTCAATTCATAAGCTGTCTTGTCTGAATGAGAAACGGTCTGGTAATATTAAGCTTGAGAGAAAATCAGTGCAGGTCACTGCTAGACACTGTCTTTAAAGCCTGAGTACACTGCACTAGAAGTCACCCTGTCATGTCTCAAACCGTAACTGTTCATGCTCAATATCTACAATAATACAAATAGGCGATTCAGCTAAAGAAAAACTGTCAAGTCTTTTCGAGTCAAGTCGAGTCTTATCAATGTTAGTCAAGCAAGTCACAAGTCCTCAAATTTGCGACTCGCCTCAAGTCATGTGACTTGAGTCCCCCACCTCTGACAAATATTGATTGCGCTTTCCTTGGCCATGGAAATAGGGCTAAAGCCAAAAACAGGAGCTACATTCTTTCCAGTAACAAATAAGCTAATACATAATCAGTATTGACATACAGATGTGAATCTGCATACTAAAAAAAAGCTTTAAGTTCATACGGCGGATTGAAAGTCACCCACTTCCTTTCAGAATTCCAACGATGGCTATGATCCTCTGCAGTGAGCCTCGCCAAGCCTTGTCCTGAGAATACAAAAATAGAACATATGTATCATGCTCTTAAAAGTGCCTGCACACCAACAGGTGGCAACGTCGTTGCCTGTATTGTTTTCAATGTACACACAATGGCAACTTTGCCTCCAGGCTGCCGCTCCAAAGGAGTGCAGTTTGCCGCTTGAACAGAAACTGAGCATGATCAAACTTTGCCTCTTTTAGTGCAGGGACGTTAAGGATTTTAAGAGGTCTAAAATTAAGGTTGGGGCCAGATCAAGCTGTTCTTTAAATGTGATCAACAAAAATCTTAAAACCATTTGTAAAACTGACTGGTATCCCACGTAAGGGATGCTTAATTTGGAGTGATGTAGTAGTCTCTACATTTGGAAACAGTTGAAACCCTAGGTGCAGTATTTTTCACAAGCTCTAGGCAAGAGAGTGAGTTTTTGACTTGCAATACAATGACTGGATTATGCAGAATGTACAGTTTTAAATAAAAAAAACAAACAACAAACTATAAATATACATATTATATATAAATCCCTATAATCAATACAGTGAACATTCTCAAAATTATTGATCATCTAGCCTATCAATAGCTTCAATCAGGAAACTGAAATCTTGGTGCAGATGGCCAAAATTAGTTGAACATAATTATGTGTGTATGTATGTATTTCTTTATTTTGAATGTCATTTATTTATATAGCAGTCAGAGTATGTATATCCACGCTTCACTGATACGCAGGGCTGAAAAAATAGTAGACTCGAAGCTTGAAAAGAACGGAGCAGCAGAAAAGCAGGTCCGTCTCCCGTGTAGCATACGCACTAAGGCTGTCATTTTTTCCCAAAATAAAGTTGGAACGATTTCAAAGTGTTATGGAATTCGTTCGAATTATATAGAACATTAACATTATGTAATTCATAGGCCAAAAATAGGAAGTTATGCGATGTTGTGTAGCTACTGGTGCTCTGATTCTTTAGCCTCGCTCGGGTGATAGGCTAACAGGTGACTCCATTCGTTGTTGTATTAACATTACTGTAAAGCAGTTGCTTCTTACAAAGTCGGCAAACAGCCTTATCTTTATCAATAATTTTGCCATGGACAGAGTAAAATCCAAAATGTTTACACACAATGCTTTAAGGTGCGTTGGTGTTGAGATGATCCGAGTTTCCTCCATTTTTCATCGTGCTCTCTCTACCTAGCCCTATGTCATGCAATAGTTCCATCGTGATAGTGCGGTTCAACCTCTGATCTATATGATGAGGGTTTAGCAGCCAGGCCGGCACAGCGTAACAGCACCATCTGTTGGAATACAAGGCACACTACGTGAATCTGGGACTCTGGAGAGCAGATTACTAAATTGTTTTGAGTCATTCTCCTGTCTTGTTCCAATCATCTGACTGATTCCAGAACTTGCCTCGTCCCGATCCCGGTTAAAATGAAATAAATGACTCCTATCCCGTCCATATGTCGAAATGAACGCGTATGCAACTCAAGCCGTGGCCCCGAACCGCAGGACTCGACGCGACAGTACATTGTAGGCAACTCCTAAAAATTTGAAGCAGCATGACAGTTGCAAATACAAAATCTGTAGTGACAGATGCGTGACCCAAAACACTGAGACAAGTGCAACCAAATCTGGTGGCGGCGCCACCTACTGAGAAAGTTGGTTGTGCAACTAGTAGAAAGGTTAGTCTAGAACCCTGCATGCGCAACTCGTGCGCATTATAAAAACACATCAAGAATGCTGCCTGTGTAGGTTCCCGGTAATACTTAGAGGTGCAAAGTATTCTGTGGACCTGAAAATTGTTAAAATTACTTTCCATGCTTGTGTAAGTGCAACAGAGTGGTCAAGGCTACTGCACAGTGCACACACCTGGTAAACAGATAGTAGGCCTGGGTCATGCAGTGTAGCACCCAGCAGCAGTTCCTTGAACTCGCCTGGCTGAGAACGCCCTCCTGGTGAGGCTGGGTGTGATCGTGGGGATGTTGAGGCCCGGAACCTTGCCATAGCCATACAGGCCGTATGTGAAGGCTGTGCCTGGGAAAACTATGCCAGCGATGCAAACAATTCAGGAAGAGGCTGGGGGATGCAAAGTTCAAATCATTATCATGATTAAAATACTTATTTTATCAATAAATTTGTGACACATTGATATACTAACATTACATTAAAACATACATATTATTTGTCTGTGTATTTACAACCACAGATTGTTTCCACTGCTGCCGCCTGGTAAACGGTACCGCAGCCTCAAAGCCCAGACCAGCAGGCTCTGAGACAGTTTTTTCTACCAGACAACCAGGCTTATGAACAATGAACACCAATTGCCTGTCTGCATACATACATACTGCACACAAGCATGCAAACATCTACATGCACATCTGTTAGGGCAAGACCCACACACGCAGCACTTTACACACACTACACTATAGATATCACTATCACATTGTAAATATTACTGCATTGTTTCTTTTTTTAAAAATGCTATATTGCTGTTTCTGTGCTGCTATATTACAATTTTGTTGTTATTATTGCTATTGCTGCAAAGTCAAGGAACACAGACACCAACACTAACTTAGTTGGTAGGCGGCAGGTTTCCAATAACCAACCTGTCTGTCTGTCTGTCTGTCTGGGACGTGCTACGGTAAGCGTATTGTGTCACTTCCGGTTGTTGACTGTGTTTACCGATAATGTTTTGCTGCCCTCAGCTTAGCTAAATTTTGCTCTATTCTTCATCACTGTGGATAAAATACCTGCAGTATATTTAAACGTACGCTAGTTCTGAACAAGCACTCCTAGCTCTCTCCTTCTTTTAGCGACTTTTCTTGCTAATCCCATAGTAGTTTGTTGTTTTAGCTCTGCTGTTTTAGCTTAGCAGCTAACATAGCTAAGCAGTTAACGATGGCTTCTCTCTCTTGCTCGGTTATTATTGCTATTACTATTGCTGCAAAGTCAAGGAACACAGACACCAACACTAACTTATTTGGTAGGCGGCAGGTTACCAATAACTTATTTAACTTTTTAGCAGTAAGTAGGAGCAGCCGGGTGGTCTAATGTTTGTTTAATTAATAGTATTACTAACTTATCAAGCTAACTGGCTAGACTTATTAACACTAGCATGCTAGCTGCCACTCAAAGTCTTTGGTCAGGTCACAACTTGCCACAGCCTTTTATTGATATGTTTGCAGGACAGAATAGGAGCTTAAATATGTACTGGTCAACTGACGAATGTAACTTATTTAACGTTGCTATGACTGATGCGCGATTCTGATTCAAGGCTAACGTTAAAAGCTTCATTAGGACCGGCATAACGTTACGTTATCTAACGCCTCACGGACTTACTTAATGCATACAAAAGGCAAATGCTAACGTTAGCCCTGGTGACTCGACACATATTTCAAAATTCTGACACTTTTGCAACATCAACGCTTTAGTTATGTCAAGTTATAGCTTGTGTTGGATGCTGCCATCTTACTCTCCCTTTCTGCTGCCCTTAGTGTTAGCTCAACTCATGACACGTTCAGTTGATATCTCTCTTTATATGAAAATACATACGAAGAAAAACACAATTGTTACCTGACCTTTAGTGAAAGCTGAATGCGAATCGTCATCATCCTTGAATCAACAGGCTTTGGGAAATTACTTGCGTTAAGTTATCCAGAGAAATTGTCTCTCTATAGTCTCTGCGCTTCAGACAGGGTGCGCGTAGATTCAAACAACTAAATGCTGCACAGTCATTGGATGAACCACGCCGGGGAGACCCGCCCCCAGAACTCATAAACAATATCATTGGTCGAGATCGTCTCCTCACAGCTTGATTCCTCCAAGCACAGAGACTATAGAGAGACATTTTCTGTGTTTACATTTCTATGTTTTTTCCAACTATTTTGAGGTCTTACATCCATGTCTTACATCCCTTCACCCACATATTACCCATATTACCAAAGCTCAAGCCTTGGCTGAACTGTTGAGCCCTAGCATCAAATCCCAGTCTTACACACATCTGTCACCTATTGCTAAACAAATAAATAGAGCACACCATTGTAAAGCTTTATTCATATTGAGCTCCCTCTTTATTCACCTTATATTATCTCTGCTCTTTGCTCTTTGTTCCCCTCGACCTAGAAATGGTGGAGTGACCTAATGACTGCAGTGAGGGCCTTGAATGGTGTTGAACATCGGCTGACTGTGACTCACTTTGGGTCTTAATATTTAGAGAAGAAAAATGAGATCTACAAATGATCGCACCTTCGCAAGGAAAAGACACACGGATGCTACAGTGCCTGCCCTTTTCCAAACACTTGGACAACTTCTTCCAAACAATGGACGACTTCTCAGATGGTTCTGTGTAACAAACCATCTGCATGTCAGGTTAGGTGATTACAACCAACTGCTACAAATCATCCAAACAGGCATCATAAGAAAAACAGTACTAATAAGAAAATGTAAGATAATTTAAGCCATCCGAGGAGATATATCACATTACGTGATTGCAACAACCAGATAGTGACCACCTGAAACACAAACAATAAAAATAGCATGTATGTGGGTCAACATATTTCACCTCATCATGTTCAGAATCTCCATAATAAAATTGCCTGCAAGCGCATGTACATAAATACGAACAACCATCCTCAAGAGGCAAATATTAATCAGCAGAATATTAGTAAGAAAAATAGTCATTTAAAAAAAATGAATAGGAGGAAAGTCCTCATGATGGCACCGGTCATTTGACGTCATCAATGACGCCGTAAAGACCTTGGAACCGAGGTTGTAAATAGGACCTACCATCACCAGTCTAACATCCACTCTCCTCACAGGAGACACGTGGAGCCTCTGAAGCACCACAGCGCCCATGTCTGCCCACGCCTCGACTGCAGCGGAGGGGAGTCCTCGTTAGCCGCCGGGTAGAGCCGCTGAGCCCAAGCTCACGGTGTTGACACCTCGGGGCCCTACCAGTATTCCTGCTGGTATGGGAGGCCCAGGCTACATGGGAGCTTCAGAGCCGATCATTAGCTGTTGTCAGACTGACTTCCACTCTCCTCACAGGAGACACGTGGAGCCTCTGAAGCACCACGGCGCCCATGTCTGCCCACGCCTCCACTGCAGCGGAGGGGAGTCCTCGTTAGCCGCCGGGTAGAGCCGCTGAGCTTGGGCTCACGGTGTTGACACTTCGGGGCCCTACCAGCGCACAGACCCGGCCAGGTCTGTGCCTTTTATTCCTGCTGGTATGGGAGGCCCAGGCTACATGGGAGCTTCAGAGCCGATCATTAGCGGTTATCAGTCTGACTTCCACTCTCCTCACAGGAGACACGTGGAGCCTCTGAAGCACCACGGCGCCCATGTCTGCCCACGCCTCCACTGCAGCGGAGGGGAGTCCTCGTTAGCCGCCGGGTAGAGCCGCTGAGCCCAAGCTCACGGTGTTGACACCTCGGGGCCCTACCAGTATTCCTGCTGGTATGGGAGGCCCAGGCTACATGGGAGCTTCAGAGCCGATCATTAGCTGTTGTCAGACTGACTTCCACTCTCCTCACAGGAGACACGTGGAGCCTCTGAAGCACCACGGCGCCCATGTCTGCCCACGCCTCCACTGCAGCGGAGGGGAGTCCTCGTTAGCCGCCGGGTAGAGCCGCTGAGCTTGGGCTCACGGTGTTGACACTTCGGGGCCCTACCAGCGCACAGACCCGGCCAGGTCTGTGCCTTTTATTCCTGCTGGTATGGGAGGCCCAGGCTACATGGGAGCTTCAGAGCCGATCATTAGCGGTTATCAGTCTGACTTCCACTCTCCTCACAGGAGACACGTGGAGCCTCTGAAGCACCACGGCGCCCATGTCTGCCCACGCCTCCACTGCAGCGGAGGGGAGTCCTCGTTAGCCGCCGGGTAGAGCCGCTGAGCCCAAGCTCACGGTGTTGACACCTCGGGGCCCTACCAGTATTCCTGCTGGTATGGGAGGCCCAGGCTACATGGGAGCTTCAGAGCCGATCATTAGCTGTTGTCAGACTGACTTCCACTCTCCTCACAGGAGACACGTGGAGCCTCTGAAGCACCACGGCGCCCATGTCTGCCCACGCCTCCACTGCAGCGGAGGGGAGTCCTCGTTAGCCGCCGGGTAGAGCCGCTGAGCCCAAGCTCACGGTGTTGACACTTCGGGGCCCTACCAGCGCACAGACCCGGCCAGGTCTGTGCCTTTTATTCCTGCTGGTATGGGAGGCCCAGGCTACATGCAGCTTCAGAGCCGATCATGTTTTGAAAGTAGCGAATGTGATTGGCCATTATGGTCACATTCTCTAACATTGCCAACTACACTGTTTCAAAACAAGTACGGTTCAGGTGCGCCCGGCGAGCCTGGCCGCGAATTGGCCAAAGTCAGCTGAGCACGTCCCCGACGCATTGCGCAGGGCGCACTTGATTGAAATCATGGTTCACGAAGACAAAGCCTCTGTTCTCTAACGTGTCAAAAACAACACACAGCCTGTTACTAAATACTTTTACATGTACTCGGTTTGCCTGTTGTCCTGATTTTAGTCATGTTCAGAACATGCCTGTATGAGTCTCACATTCTCCAGGTTTCTGATGGTCTGTGCGGGAGCTGTCATTTCTGCACTAAGGTGGCACCTATTATTATCATCATCTGCTTATTAGTTATTCATGTCCTGAACACGTTCATGTTATGTTATGTGTCAACTTTATTGTCAGACTCAGAGTCCATTAGAAAAAACATACAAGACAAACAAGGTACATACATTGAAATAGATATTTTCTTTTATTTCCAACACACAGCACTTGCCCTGACAGATACAAATCTGGAAAGTTGAGGTCCTTATCCCCTTTTGTTCTACATATCATGACAGCACTCTTGTAGAATATTGTATTGAGTATTGAGCATTGTATTGCACATCATATTTGACCCATAATCAGAGCATATATTCAGCAGCTGGTAAAACACAGCACTGCTACATTGAGGAGAAGAAAAAAAAAAGGAAAACAAAACTGTAAAAAGTCTGGCAGCAAAAGTTGCCAAACACTTACCGTCAAATGACGGTAAAAAAAACCTTTAGTTATGATCACTACTTTATATAAACATTATTTGACAATAAGTACAACCTATTCTCCAATGTATTTACAGGCTTTTCCTGTATGGAGTTTACTTTATATAAACATTATTTGATAGTAATTAAAAGCAAGTATCCAATATATCTACATACATTTCCTATTAATGTATGAGGTTCAACTTAATATAAACATTACTTTACAGTAATTACAAGCAACTATTCAATATATCTAAATACTTTTCCCATTAATGTATAGGGTTTACTTTATATAAACGTTATTTGACAGTAATTGCAAGCAGCTCCTGAATATATCTACAGACATTTCACTTTAATGTATGGTGTTTTGTCTGTATAAAAACCAGAAGGTCTATGTAAAAGTACCCTTTATATCAAGTTTTTTTTTGTCTGTTTTTTTTACACTGAATATATACATTTTACAATATTGTCCAAGCCATTCAATGCAGATCCCCATTTGAGATGTATAAGATTTCAAGATGTATAATAACCAGAATGTATCATAAAATGACCTTTTACTGCTTGCTTTACAAAGTAATTCACTATTTTTACAGTGTTATCCCAAAAGTTTCAGAATTAATAAATCCATAAACAACCATATCAAATAATAATGTGGCTCTGAAGCTGATCAACCCAACAAGAGCTCAAACTGAATACTTTACTAGAATGTCTTTATTTTTTTCTCATTCAGATTACTTCAACAGACATCAATGGAAGCGAAAACAGTTTTGTACATTGGATCAGTACAAATTAGGAATTCATACATGTTATTCCTATGGTCTAAGATGGTTCAAAAATGTTAGTGAACTTGAACAAATCTCTCCAAAATCCAAAAATTATTTTGCTAAAATTCAAATTTGTGATGTCATCTGATATAATGTCTGGAGCTTTTCCAAAAAGAATGAATTGAGAAAGATGTTATAGATGACACTGAGAAGATCCAGGGGGATGTTCTGAGTGTACATTTTCTGTTTCCAAAATGAAAGGCTACAGCAGAATGAAGCTCATTTGGGTATCAAAAAAAATATCTACAAAATCAGTTTTACATTTATTGTCTATGAAGCAGCTCCAGACTTTATGACTAATGACATCACAAATTTGAGTCTTACTTCTTTGGTTGGGGCTTTGGGATTGAGTAGTTCATGCTTACAAATATCAGAGGTGGGAGTAAGTTACATATGTGCAAGTCACAAGCAAGTCTCAACTCTTAACCTTAAAGACTCAAGCAAGCAAGTCCTAAGTCACTGTGTTTAGACTCAAGCAAGCCAACTGCCAAACCAGCAAGCAAGACAAGTCAAGTCAAGTAAGTCACAAGTCAAGTCACCATGAAAGAAGCACTTTAAACACGAGAGAAAAGGGTTCAATGGCAAGCCATGTCATGAGAAAACTGCACCTGTTAGTTAGTCTCTACAACTAGGGATGGTTACGGTTGGGATTTATAAATAACACTATTGAGTAGTAGATTAACTTTCTAAAAAAGTAAACAAAAATAAATAAATAAGCTAACATGTTTTCTAGGATCCAGTGTTCATAATTTTGTATTCCATGCAGTATTGATGTTTGTGGATGTGTTTTGTACGGCTTTCGCCACCAGGGTGCGCCTTTGAGTAAGGCGAGAGTTTTGAATCAGAAAGTAGTAGAAGAAGAGGAACTTCCTCCAGTTGCAGTAGTTAGCTCAAAGCTAGTGGGTTTTAGCAGCAGCGAAATTATGTTGGTGGTCTGTAAGCTACGTATACTGCTTTGTTGTGTTTGTAAAGTGCGTAAATAAACTGCAAGTTATACTACAGCCCAGTGTCAGCCGGAGTCTCTGGCTGCAACACATGACTATTTTGGTACATTTACTCGCCAACGTAAAATCTGCCGTTTGCACAATGAAATGTAGTACTCTATCTGAGGATTACTTTTTCTGCTGTGGATTGTGTAGACTAATACATCCAGAACACTGAAATTGTAGCCCTCATCAAGGAAAAATACCATCTTGTTTGCCTGATCTCGAAGGATTGCATTTGTCACACAGTTGATAAGAGAGAGGGAGAGAGCATTCTGCTGTGGTTGAGTTACATTGACTTTGAACTAGTGGGAGGGACCACCAACAGAATGATGAAGCTCTGTCATGAAAAGCTGTCAATTCATAAGCTGTCTTGTCTGAATGAGAAACGGTCTGGTAATATTAAGCTTGAGAGAAAATCAGTGCAGGTCACTGCTAGACACTGTCTTTAAAGCCTGAGTACACTGCACTAGAAGTCACCCTGTCATGTCTCAAACCGTAACTGTTCATGCTCAATATCTACAATAATACAAATAGGCGATTCAGCTAAAGAAAAACTGTCAAGTCTTTTCGAGTCAAGTCGAGTCTTATCAATGTTAGTCAAGCAAGTCACAAGTCCTCAAATTTGCGACTCGCGTCAAGTCATGTGACTTGAGTCCCCCACCTCTGACAAATATTGATTGCGCTTTCCTTGGCCATGGAAATAGGGCTAAAGCCAAAAACAGGAGCTACATTCTTTCCAGTAACAAATAAGCTAATACATAATCAGTATTGACATACAGATGTGAATCTGCATACTAAAAAAAAGCTTTAAGTTCATACGGCGGATTGAAAGTCACCCACTTCCTTTCAGAATTCCAACGATGGCTATGATCCTCTGCAGTGAGCCTCGCCAAGCCTTGTCCTGAGAATACAAAAATAGAACATATGTATCATGCTCTTAAAAGTGCCTGCACACCAACAGGTGGCAACGTCGTTGCCTGTATTGTTTTCAATGTACACACAATGGCAACTTTGCCTCCAGGCTGCCGCTCCAAAGGAGTGCAGTTTGCCGCTTGAACAGAAACTGAGCATGATCAAACTTTGCCTCTTTTAGTGCAGGGACGTTAAGGATTTTAAGAGGTCTAAAATTAAGGTTGGGGCCAGATCAAGCTGTTCTTTAAATGTGATCAACAAAAATCTTAAAACCATTTGTAAAACTGACTGGTATCCCACGTAAGGGATGCTTAATTTGGAGTGATGTAGTAGTCTCTACATTTGGAAACAGTTGAAACCCTAGGTGCAGTATTTTTCACAAGCTCTAGGCAAGAGAGTGAGTTTTTGACTTGCAATACAATGACTGGATTATGCAGAATGTACAGTTTTAAATAAAAAAAACAAACAACAAACTATAAATATACATATTATATATAAATCCCTATAATCAATACAGTGAACATTCTCAAAATTATTGATCATCTAGCCTATCAATAGCTTCAATCAGGAAACTGAAATCTTGGTGCAGATGGCCAAAATTAGTTGAACATAATTATGTGTGTATGTATGTATTTCTTTATTTTGAATGTCATTTATTTATATAGCAGTCAGAGTATGTATATCCACGCTTCACTGATACGCAGGGCTGAAAAAATAGTAGACTCGAAGCTTGAAAAGAACGGAGCAGCAGAAAAGCAGGTCCGTCTCCCGTGTAGCATACGCACTAAGGCTGTCATTTTTTCCCAAAATAAAGTTGGAACGATTTCAAAGTGTTATGGAATTCGTTCGAATTATATAGAACATTAACATTATGTAATTCATAGGCCAAAAATAGGAAGTTATGCGATGTTGTGTAGCTACTGGTGCTCTGATTCTTTAGCCTCGCTCGGGTGATAGGCTAACAGGTGACTCCATTTGTTGTTGTATTAACATTACTGTAAAGCAGTTGCTTCTTACAAAGTCGGCAAACAGCCTTATCTTTATCAATAATTTTGCCATGGACAGAGTAAAATCCAAAATGTTTACACACAATGCTTTAAGGTGCGTTGGTGTTGAGATGATCCGAGTTTCCTCCATTTTTCATCGTGCTCTCTCTACCTAGCCCTATGTCATGCAATAGTTCCATCGTGATAGTGCGGTTCAACCTCTGATCTATATGATGAGGGTTTAGCAGCCAGGCCGGCACAGCGTAACAGCACCATCTGTTGGAATACAAGGCACACTACGTGAATCTGGGACTCTGGAGAGCAGATTACTAAATTGTTTTGAGTCATTCTCCTGTCTTGTTCCAATCATCTGACTGATTCCAGAACTTGCCTCGTCCCGATCCCGGTTAAAATGAAATAAATGACTCCTATCCCGTCCATATGTCGAAATGAACGCGTATGCAACTCAAGCCGTGGCCCCGAACCGCAGGACTCGACGCGACAGTACATTGTAGGCAACTCCTAAAAATTTGAAGCAGCATGACAGTTGCAAATACAAAATCTGTAGTGACAGATGCGTGACCCAAAACACTGAGACAAGTGCAACCAAATCTGGTGGCGGCGCCACCTACTGAGAAAGTTGGTTGTGCAACTAGTAGAAAGGTTAGTCTAGAACCCTGCATGCGCAACTCGTGCGCATTATAAAAACACATCAAGAATGCTGCCTGTGTAGGTTCCCGGTAATACTTAGAGGTGCAAAGTATTCTGTGGACCTGAAAATTGTTAAAATTACTTTCCATGCTTGTGTAAGTGCAACAGAGTGGTCAAGGCTACTGCACAGTGCACACACCTGGTAAACAGATAGTAGGCCTGGGTCATGCAGTGTAGCACCCAGCAGCAGTTCCTTGAACTCGCCTGGCTGAGAACGCCCTCCTGGTGAGGCTGGGTGTGATCGTGGGGATGTTGAGGCCCGGAACCTTGCCATAGCCATACAGGCCGTATGTGAAGGCTGTGCCTGGGAAAACTATGCCAGCGATGCAAACAATTCAGGAAGAGGCTGGGGGATGCAAAGTTCAAATCATTATCATGATTAAAATACTTATTTTATCAATAAATTTGTGACACATTGATATACTAACATTACATTAAAACATACATATTATTTGTCTGTGTATTTACAACCACAGATTGTTTCCACTGCTGCCGCCTGGTAAACGGTACCGCAGCCTCAAAGCCCAGACCAGCAGGCTCTGAGACAGTTTTTTCTACCAGACAACCAGGCTTATGAACAATGAACACCAATTGCCTGTCTGCATACATACATACTGCACACAAGCATGCAAACATCTACATGCACATCTGTTAGGGCAAGACCCACACACGCAGCACTTTACACACACTACACTATAGATATCACTATCACATTGTAAATATTACTGCATTGTTTCTTTTTTTAAAAATGCTATATTGCTGTTTCTGTGCTGCTATATTACAATTTTGTTGTTATTATTGCTATTGCTGCAAAGTCAAGGAACACAGACACCAACACTAACTTAGTTGGTAGGCGGCAGGTTTCCAATAACCAACCTGTCTGTCTGTCTGTCTGTCTGGGACGTGCTACGGTAAGCGTATTGTGTCACTTCCGGTTGTTGACTGTGTTTACCGATAATGTTTTGCTGCCCTCAGCTTAGCTAAATTTTGCTCTATTCTTCATCACTGTGGATAAAATACCTGCAGTATATTTAAACGTACGCTAGTTCTGAACAAGCACTCCTAGCTCTCTCCTTCTTTTAGCGACTTTTCTTGCTAATCCCATAGTAGTTTGTTGTTTTAGCTCTGCTGTTTTAGCTTAGCAGCTAACATAGCTAAGCAGTTAACGATGGCTTCTCTCTCTTGCTCGGTTATTATTGCTATTACTATTGCTGCAAAGTCAAGGAACACAGACACCAACACTAACTTATTTGGTAGGCGGCAGGTTACCAATAACTTATTTAACTTTTTAGCAGTAAGTAGGAGCAGCCGGGTGGTCTAATGTTTGTTTAATTAATAGTATTACTAACTTATCAAGCTAACTGGCTAGACTTATTAACACTAGCATGCTAGCTGCCACTCAAAGTCTTTGGTCAGGTCACAACTTGCCACAGCCTTTTATTGATATGTTTGCAGGACAGAATAGGAGCTTAAATATGTACTGGTCAACTGACGAATGTAACTTATTTAACGTTGCTATGACTGATGCGCGATTCTGATTCAAGGCTAACGTTAAAAGCTTCATTAGGACCGGCATAACGTTACGTTATCTAACGCCTCACGGACTTACTTAATGCATACAAAAGGCAAATGCTAACGTTAGCCCTGGTGACTCGACACATATTTCAAAATTCTGACACTTTTGCAACATCAACGCTTTAGTTATGTCAAGTTATAGCTTGTGTTGGATGCTGCCATCTTACTCTCCCTTTCTGCTGCCCTTAGTGTTAGCTCAACTCATGACACGTTCAGTTGATATCTCTCTTTATATGAAAATACATACGAAGAAAAACACAATTGTTACCTGACCTTTAGTGAAAGCTGAATGCGAATCGTCATCATCCTTGAATCAACAGGCTTTGGGAAATTACTTGCGTTAAGTTATCCAGAGAAATTGTCTCTCTATAGTCTCTGCGCTTCAGACAGGGTGCGCGTAGATTCAAACAACTAAATGCTGCACAGTCATTGGATGAACCACGCCGGGGAGACCCGCCCCCAGAACTCATAAACAATATCATTGGTCGAGATCGTCTCCTCACAGCTTGATTCCTCCAAGCACAGAGACTATAGAGAGACATTTTCTGTGTTTACATTTCTATGTTTTTTCCAACTATTTTGAGGTCTTACATCCATGTCTTACATCCCTTCACCCACATATTACCCATATTACCAAAGCTCAAGCCTTGGCTGAACTGTTGAGCCCTAGCATCAAATCCCAGTCTTACACACATCTGTCACCTATTGCTAAACAAATAAATAGAGCACACCATTGTAAAGCTTTATTCATATTGAGCTCCCTCTTTATTCACCTTATATTATCTCTGCTCTTTGCTCTTTGTTCCCCTCGACCTAGAAATGGTGGAGTGACCTAATGACTGCAGTGAGGGCCTTGAATGGTGTTGAACATCGGCTGACTGTGACTCACTTTGGGTCTTAATATTTAGAGAAGAAAAATGAGATCTACAAATGATCGCACCTTCGCAAGGAAAAGACACACGGATGCTACAGTGCCTGCCCTTTTCCAAACACTTGGACAACTTCTTCCAAACAATGGACGACTTCTCAGATGGTTCTGTGTAACAAACCATCTGCATGTCAGGTTAGGTGATTACAACCAACTGCTACAAATCATCCAAACAGGCATCATAAGAAAAACAGTACTAATAAGAAAATGTAAGATAATTTAAGCCATCCGAGGAGATATATCACATTACGTGATTGCAACAACCAGATAGTGACCACCTGAAACACAAACAATAAAAATAGCATGTATGTGGGTCAACATATTTCACCTCATCATGTTCAGAATCTCCATAATAAAATTGCCTGCAAGCGCATGTACATAAATACGAACAACCATCCTCAAGAGGCAAATATTAATCAGCAGAATATTAGTAAGAAAAATAGTCATTTAAAAAAAATGAATAGGAGGAAAGTCCTCATGATGGCACCGGTCATTTGACGTCATCAATGACGCCGTAAAGACCTTGGAACCGAGGTTGTAAATAGGACCTACCATCACCAGTCTAACATCCACTCTCCTCACAGGAGACACGTGGAGCCTCTGAAGCACCACAGCGCCCATGTCTGCCCACGCCTCGACTGCAGCGGAGGGGAGTCCTCGTTAGCCGCCGGGTAGAGCCGCTGAGCCCAAGCTCACGGTGTTGACACCTCGGGGCCCTACCAGTATTCCTGCTGGTATGGGAGGCCCAGGCTACATGGGAGCTTCAGAGCCGATCATTAGCTGTTGTCAGACTGACTTCCACTCTCCTCACAGGAGACACGTGGAGCCTCTGAAGCACCACGGCGCCCATGTCTGCCCACGCCTCCACTGCAGCGGAGGGGAGTCCTCGTTAGCCGCCGGGTAGAGCCGCTGAGCTTGGGCTCACGGTGTTGACACTTCGGGGCCCTACCAGCGCACAGACCCGGCCAGGTCTGTGCCTTTTATTCCTGCTGGTATGGGAGGCCCAGGCTACATGGGAGCTTCAGAGCCGATCATTAGCGGTTATCAGTCTGACTTCCACTCTCCTCACAGGAGACACGTGGAGCCTCTGAAGCACCACGGCGCCCATGTCTGCCCACGCCTCCACTGCAGCGGAGGGGAGTCCTCGTTAGCCGCCGGGTAGAGCCGCTGAGCCCAAGCTCACGGTGTTGACACTTCGGGGCCCTACCAGCGCACAGACCCGGCCAGGTCTGTGCCTTTTATTCCTGCTGGTATGGGAGGCCCAGGCTACATGCAGCTTCAGAGCCGATCATGTTTTGAAAGTAGCGAATGTGATTGGCCATTATGGTCACATTCTCTAACATTGCCAACTACACTGTTTCAAAACAAGTACGGTTCAGGTGCGCCCGGCGAGCCTGGCCGCGAATTGGCCAAAGTCAGCTGAGCACGTCCCCGACGCATTGCGCAGGGCGCACTTGATTGAAATCATGGTTCACGAAGACAAAGCCTCTGTTCTCTAACGTGTCAAAAACAACACACAGCCTGTTACTAAATACTTTTACATGTACTCGGTTTGCCTGTTGTCCTGATTTTAGTCATGTTCAGAACATGCCTGTATGAGTCTCACATTCTCCAGGTTTCTGATGGTCTGTGCGGGAGCTGTCATTTCTGCACTAAGGTGGCACCTATTATTATCATCATCTGCTTATTAGTTATTCATGTCCTGAACACGTTCATGTTATGTTATGTGTCAACTTTATTGTCAGACTCAGAGTCCATTAGAAAAAACATACAAGACAAACAAGGTACATACATTGAAATAGATATTTTCTTTTATTTCCAACACACAGCACTTGCCCTGACAGATACAAATCTGGAAAGTTGAGGTCCTTATCCCCTTTTGTTCTACATATCATGACAGCACTCTTGTAGAATATTGTATTGAGTATTGAGCATTGTATTGCACATCATATTTGACCCATAATCAGAGCATATATTCAGCAGCTGGTAAAACACAGCACTGCTACATTGAGGAGAAGAAAAAAAAAAGGAAAACAAAACTGTAAAAAGTCTGGCAGCAAAAGTTGCCAAACACTTACCGTCAAATGACGGTAAAAAAAACCTTTAGTTATGATCACTACTTTATATAAACATTATTTGACAATAAGTACAACCTATTCTCCAATGTATTTACAGGCTTTTCCTGTATGGAGTTTACTTTATATAAACATTATTTGATAGTAATTAAAAGCAAGTATCCAATATATCTACATACATTTCCTATTAATGTATGAGGTTCAACTTAATATAAACATTACTTTACAGTAATTACAAGCAACTATTCAATATATCTAAATACTTTTCCCATTAATGTATAGGGTTTACTTTATATAAACGTTATTTGACAGTAATTGCAAGCAGCTCCTGAATATATCTACAGACATTTCACATTAATGAATGGTGTTTTGTCTGTATAAAAACCAGAAGGTCTATGTAAAAGTACACTGTTTTTTTACACTGAATATATACATTTTACAATATTGTCCAAGCCATTCAATGCAGATCCCCATTTGAGATGTATAAGATTTCAAGATGTATAATAACCAGAATGTATCATAAAATGACCTTTTACTGCTTGCTTTACAAAGTAATTCACTATTTTTACAGTGTTATCCCAAAAGTTTCAGAATTAATAAATCCATAAACAACCATATCAAATAATAATGTGGCTCTGAAGCTGATCAACCCAACAAGAGCTCAAACTGAATACTTTACTAGAATGTCTTTATTTTTTTCTCATTCAGATTACTTCAACAGACATCAATGGAAGCGAAAACAGTTTTGTACATTGGATCAGTACAAATTAGGAATTCATACATGTTATTCCTATGGTCTAAGATGGTTCAAAAATGTTAGTGAACTTGAACAAATCTCTCCAAAATCCAAAAATTATTTTGCTAAAATTCAAATTTGTGATGTCATCTGATATAATGTCTGGAGCTTTTCCAAAAAGAATGAATTGAGAAAGATGTTATAGATGACACTGAGAAGATCCAGGGGGATGTTCTGAGTGTACATTTTCTGTTTCAGAAATGAAAGGCTACAGCAGAATGAAGCTCATTTGGGTATCAAAAAAAATATCTACAAAATCAGTTTTACATTTATTGTCTATGAAGCAGCTCCAGACTTTATGCCTAATGACATCACAAATTTGAGTCTTACTTCTTTGGTTGGGGCTTTGGGATTGAGTAGTTCATGCTTACAAATATCAGAGGTGGGAGTAAGTTACATATGTGCAAGTCACAAGCAAGTCTCAACTCTTAACCTTAAAGACTCAAGCAAGCAAGTCCTAAGTCACTGTGGTTAGACTCAAGCAAGCCAACTGCCAAACCAGCAAGCAAGACAAGTCAAGTCAAGTAAGTCACAAGTCAAGTCACCATGAAAGAAGCACTTTAAACACGAGAGAAAAGGGTTCAATGGCAAGCCATGTCATGAGAAAACTGCACCTGTTAGTTAGTCTCTACAACTAGGGATGGTTACGGTTGGGATTTATAAATAACACTATTGATTAGTAGATTAACTTTCTAAAAAAGTAAACAAAAATAAATAAATAAGCTAACATGTTTTCTAGGATCCAGTGTTCATAATTTTGTATTCCATGCAGTATTGATGTTTGTGGATGTGTTTTGTACGGCTTTCGCCACCAGGGTGCGCCTTTGAGTAAGGCGAGAGTTTTGAATCAGAAAGTAGTAGAAGAAGAGGAACTTCCTCCAGTTGCAGTAGTTAGCTCAAAGCTAGTGGGTTTTAGCAGCAGCGAAATTATGTTGGTGGTCTGTAAGCTACGTATACTGCTTTGTTGTGTTTGTAAAGTGCGTAAATAAACTGCAAGTTATACTACAGCCCAGTGTCAGCCGGAGTCTCTGGCTGCAACACATGACTATTTTGGTACATTTACTCGCCAACGTAAAATCTGCCGTTTGCACAATGAAATGTAGTACTCTATCTGAGGATTACTTTTTCTGCTGTGGATTGTGTAGACTAATACATCCAGAACACTGAAATTGTAGCCCTCATCAAGGAAAAATACCATCTTGTTTGCCTGATCTCGAAGGATTGCATTTGTCACACAGTTGATAAGAGAGAGGGAGAGACCATTCTGCTGTGGTTGAGTTACATTGACTTTGAACTAGTGGGAGGGACCACCAACAGAATGATGAAGCTCTGTCATGAAAAGCTGTCAATTCATAAGCTGTCTTGTCTGAATGAGAAACGGTCTGGTAATATTAAGCTTGAGAGAAAATCAGTGCAGGTCACTGCTAGACACTGTCTTTAAAGCCTGAGTACACTGCACTAGAAGTCACCCTGTCATGTCTCAAACCGTAACTGTTCATGCTCAATATCTACAATAATACAAATAGGCGATTCAGCTAAAGAAAAACTGTCAAGTCTTTTCGAGTCAAGTCGAGTCTTATCAATGTTAGTCAAGCAAGTCACAAGTCCTCAAATTTGCGACTCGCCTCAAGTCATGTGACTTGAGTCCCCCACCTCTGACAAATATTGATTGCGCTTTCCTTGGCCATGGAAATAGGGCTAAAGCCAAAAACAGGAGCTACATTCTTTCCAGTAACAAATAAGCTAATACATAATCAGTATTGACATACAGATGTGAATCTGCATACTAAAAAAAAGCTTTAAGTTCATACGGCGGATTGAAAGTCACCCACTTCCTTTCAGAATTCCAACGATGGCTATGATCCTCTGCAGTGAGCCTCGCCAAGCCTTGTCCTGAGAATACAAAAATAGAAAATATGTATCATGCTCTTAAAAGTGCCTGCACACCAACAGGTGGCAACGTCGTTGCCTGTATTGTTTTCAATGTACACACAATGGCAACTTTGCCTCCAGGGTGCCGCTCCAAAGGAGTGCAGTTTGCCGCTTGAACAGAAACTGAGCATGATCAAACTTTGCCTCTTTTAGTGCAGGGACGTTAAGGATTTTAAGAGGTCTGAAATTAAGGTTGGGGCCAGATCAAGCTGTTCTTTAAATGTGATCAACAAAAATCTTAAAACCATTTGTAAAACTGACTGGTATCCCACGTAAGGGATGCTTAATTTGGAGTGATGTAGTAGTCTCTACATTTGGAAACAGTTGAAACCCTAGGTGCAGTATTTTTCACAAGCTCTAGGCAAGAGAGTGAGTTTTTGACTTGCAATACAATGACTGGATTATGCAGAATGTACAGTTTTAAATAAAAAAAACAAACAACAAACTATAAATATACATATTATATATAAATCCCTATAATCAATACAGTGAACATTCTCAAAATTATTGATCATCTAGCCTATCAATAGCTTCAATCAGGAAACTGAAATCTTGGTGCAGATGGCCAAAATTAGTTGAACATAATTATGTGTGTATGTATGTATTTCTTTATTTTGAATGTCATTTATTTATATAGCAGTCAGAGTATGTATATCCACGCTTCACTGATACGCAGGGCTGAAAAAATAGTAGACTCGAAGCTTGAAAAGAACGGAGCAGCAGAAAAGCAGGTCCGTCTCCCGTGTAGCATACGCACTAAGGCTGTCATTTTTTCCCAAAATAAAGTTGGAACGATTTCAAAGTGTTATGGAATTCGTTCGAATTATATAGAACATTAACATTATGTAATTCATAGGCCAAAAATAGGAAGTTATGCGATGTTGTGTAGCTACTGGTGCTCTGATTCTTTAGCCTCGCTCGGGTGATAGGCTAACAGGTGACTCCATTCGTTGTTGTATTAACATTACTGTAAAGCAGTTGCTTCTTACAAAGTCGGCAAACAGCCTTATCTTTATCAATAATTTTGCCATGGACAGAGTAAAATCCAAAATGTTTACACACAATGCTTTAAGGTGCGTTGGTGTTGAGATGATCCGAGTTTCCTCCATTTTTCATCGTGCTCTCTCTACCTAGCCCTATGTCATGCAATAGTTCCATCGTGATAGTGCGGTTCAACCTCTGATCTATATGATGAGGGTTTAGCAGCCAGGCCGGCACAGCGTAACAGCACCATCTGTTGGAATACAAGGCACACTACGTGAATCTGGGACTCTGGAGAGCAGATTACTAAATTGTTTTGAGTCATTCTCCTGTCTTGTTCCAATCATCTGACTGATTCCAGAACTTGCCTCGTCCCGATCCCGGTTAAAATGAAATAAATGACTCCTATCCCGTCCATATGTCGAAATGAACGCGTATGCAACTCAAGCCGTGGCCCCGAACCGCAGGACTCGACGCGACAGTACATTGTAGGCAACTCCTAAAAATTTGAAGCAGCATGACAGTTGCAAATACAAAATCTGTAGTGACAGATGCGTGACCCAAAACACTGAGACAAGTGCAACCAAATCTGGTGGCGGCGCCACCTACTGAGAAAGTTGGTTGTGCAACTAGTAGAAAGGTTAGTCTAGAACCCTGCATGCGCAACTCGTGCGCATTATAAAAACACATCAAGAATGCTGCCTGTGTAGGTTCCCGGTAATACTTAGAGGTGCAAAGTATTCTGTGGACCTGAAAATTGTTAAAATTACTTTCCATGCTTGTGTAAGTGCAACAGAGTGGTCAAGGCTACTGCACAGTGCACACACCTGGTAAACAGATAGTAGGCCTGGGTCATGCAGTGTAGCACCCAGCAGCAGTTCCTTGAACTCGCCTGGCTGAGAACGCCCTCCTGGTGAGGCTGGGTGTGATCGTGGGGATGTTGAGGCCCGGAACCTTGCCATAGCCATACAGGCCGTATGTGAAGGCTGTGCCTGGGAAAACTATGCCAGCGATGCAAACAATTCAGGAAGAGGCTGGGGGATGCAAAGTTCAAATCATTATCATGATTAAAATACTTATTTTATCAATAAATTTGTGACACATTGATATACTAACATTACATTAAAACATACATATTATTTGTCTGTGTATTTACAACCACAGATTGTTTCCACTGCTGCCGCCTGGTAAACGGTACCGCAGCCTCAAAGCCCAGACCAGCAGGCTCTGAGACAGTTTTTTCTACCAGACAACCAGGCTTATGAACAATGAACACCAATTGCCTGTCTGCATACATACATACTGCACACAAGCATGCAAACATCTACATGCACATCTGTTAGGGCAAGACCCACACACGCAGCACTTTACACACACTACACTATAGATATCACTATCACATTGTAAATATTACTGCATTGTTTCTTTTTTTAAAAATGCTATATTGCTGTTTCTGTGCTGCTATATTACAATTTTGTTGTTATTATTGCTATTGCTGCAAAGTCAAGGAACACAGACACCAACACTAACTTAGTTGGTAGGCGGCAGGTTTCCAATAACCAACCTGTCTGTCTGTCTGTCTGTCTGTCTGTCTGGGACGTGCTACGGTAAGCGTATTGTGTCACTTCCGGTTGTTGACTGTGTTTACCGATAATGTTTTGCTGCCCTCAGCTTAGCTAAATTTTGCTCTATTCTTCATCACTGTGGATAAAATACCTGCAGTATATTTAAACGTACGCTAGTTCTGAACAAGCACTCCTAGCTCTCTCCTTCTTTTAGCGACTTTTCTTGCTAATCCCATAGTAGTTTGTTGTTTTAGCTCTGCTGTTTTAGCTTAGCAGCTAACATAGCTAAGCAGTTAACGATGGCTTCTCTCTCTTGCTCGGTTATTATTGCTATTACTATTGCTGCAAAGTCAAGGAACACAGACACCAACACTAACTTATTTGGTAGGCGGCAGGTTACCAATAACTTATTTAACTTTTTAGCAGTAAGTAGGAGCAGCCGGGTGGTCTAATGTTTGTTTAATTAATAGTATTACTAACTTATCAAGCTAACTGGCTAGACTTATTAACACTAGCATGCTAGCTGCCACTCAAAGTCTTTGGTCAGGTCACAACTTGCCACAGCCTTTTATTGATATGTTTGCAGGACAGAATAGGAGCTTAAATATGTACTGGTCAACTGACGAATGTAACTTATTTAACGTTGCTATGACTGATGCGCGATTCTGATTCAAGGCTAACGTTAAAAGCTTCATTAGGACCGGCATAACGTTACGTTATCTAACGCCTCACGGACTTACTTAATGCATACAAAAGGCAAATGCTAACGTTAGCCCTGGTGACTCGACACATATTTCAAAATTCTGACACTTTTGCAACATCAACGCTTTAGTTATGTCAAGTTATAGCTTGTGTTGGATGCTGCCATCTTACTCTCCCTTTCTGCTGCCCTTAGTGTTAGCTCAACTCATGACACGTTCAGTTGATATCTCTCTTTATATGAAAATACATACGAAGAAAAACACAATTGTTACCTGACCTTTAGTGAAAGCTGAATGCGAATCATCATCATCCTTGAATCAACAGGCTTTGGGAAATTACTTGCGTTAAGTTATCCAGAGAAATTGTCTCTCTATAGTCTCTGCGCTTCAGACAGGGTGCGCGTAGATTCAAACAACTAAATGCTGCACAGTCATTGGATGAACCACGCCGGGGAGACCCGCCCCCAGAACTCATAAACAATATCATTGGTCGAGATCGTCTCCTCACAGCTTGATTCCTCCAAGCACAGAGACTATAGAGAGACATTTTCTGTGTTTACATTTCTATGTTTTTTCCAACTATTTTGAGGTCTTACATCCATGTCTTACATCCCTTCACCCACATATTACCCATATTACCAAAGCTCAAGCCTTGGCTGAACTGTTGAGCCCTAGCATCAAATCCCAGTCTTACACACATCTGTCACCTATCAGCCAGTTTGTGCCAGGAAGGAAAGCTGATACTTGTTGGAAAGAACAGAATCTAAGCTTTAAAATGAGCTATGACTCAGGTAAATCAGATCATGCCATCCCGAAATAGCAGGTTAAAAATACAGCCTAGATTTGACCTCTGACCCTGCTCTGAAAGTTGCCTGAAATTGACAAAACTAAATGTCTGATTACTATCAGCCAGTTTGTGCCAGGTAGGAAAGCTGATACTTGTTGGAAAGAACAGAATCTAAGCTTTAAAATGAGCTATGACTCCAGTAAATCAGATCATGCCATCCTGAAATAGCAGGTTAAAAATACAGACTAGATTTGACCTCTGACCCTGCTCTGAAAGTTGCCTGAAATTGACAAAACTAAATGTCTGATAAATATCAGCCAGTTTCTGCCAGGATGGAAAGCTGATACTCCTTGTAAAGATGAGAATCTAAGCTTTAAAATGAGCTATGACTCCAGTAAATCAGATCATGCCATCCTGAAATAGCAGGTTAAAAATACAGCCTAGATTTGACCTCTGACCCTGCTCTGAAAGTTGCCTGAAATTGACAAAACTAAATGTCTGATTACTATCATCCAGTTTGTGCCAGGATGGAAAGCTGATACTTGTTGGAAAGAACAGAATCTAAGCTTTAAAATGAGCTATGACTCCAGTAAATCAGATCATGCCATCCTGAAATAGCAGGTTAAAGATACAGACTAGATTTGACCTCTGACCCTGCTCTGAAAGTTGCCTGAAATTGACAAAACTAAATGTCTGATTACTATCAGCCAGTTTGTGCCAGGATGGAAAGCTGATACTCCTTGTAAAGATGAGAATCTAAGCTTTAAAATGAGCTATGACTCCAGTAAATCAGATCATGCCAGCCTGAAATACTGAAGGCTAGAAGGCTGAGAGTAGCAGACAATTGCCCCAAGCTGGGAATTTCACCACCATGGATGACGATTCCCAGACTATGTGAGTTTCTGACCTGAAATTGACAAAACTAAATGTCTGATTACTATTAGCCAGTTT
Organism: Scomberomorus guttatus; assembly: GCA_038419695.1. Taxonomy (NCBI): domain Eukaryota; kingdom Metazoa; phylum Chordata; class Actinopteri; order Scombriformes; family Scombridae; genus Scomberomorus; species Scomberomorus guttatus. The sequence continues at coordinate 24,438,177 of CM076455.1, forward strand.
GTGCCAGGATGGAAAGCTGATACTCCTTGTAAAGATGGGAATCTAAGCTTTAAAATGAGCTATGACTCCAGTAAATCAGATCATGCCAGCCTGAAATAGCAGGTTAAAAATACAGACTAGATTTGACCTCTGACCCTGCTCTGAAAGTTGCCTGAAATTGACAAAACTAAATGTCTGATTACTATCAGCCAGTTTGTGCCAGGATGGAAAGCTGATACTTATTGGAAAGAACAGAATCTAAGCTTTAATTTGGTGTACAACATGTCTCCAAGAAAATCAGTCATACTGCGTCAAAATTCATAAAAGTCATAAATGTATAATATATGCAAAAACTATGAAATATGACTTCCACCACATCGCAAAATACTCCAAGGGTCTTAGGGAGGACCCACAAGTGATGTCCAATGTAGATTAGTTCACATTTCAATGTTTTTGAGCATTTACATTCCTTCCACCTGGTGGCCAACTTTCTTCACCACATGTGTGGTTCGCGAGCTCGCGTCAAGCCAAGAAATTAAAATAAATTAATATAAATTCACAGGAGCATCCAATTTGAGCACGAATGGTCTCATTAGAGTCGGAGGCTCATGCCGCACGCGTGGACACCCATTTTGTGTCTCTGTGCCAAGCGCTTCACCTTAAATATGAAACGTTCCCAAGCGTGCCACCATGGTGCAAGGGATGTGCCAAATACGTCGGGCATGTGCAGCATCATCCGATCGACTCGAAATTTGGTATGTGGCCTCCCCAAGCCTAAGGCCAACAGGAAATGAAAAAAGTTTGGGGTTCGGTGCGCATTTGGGAAAGTTAGCGAGGGGTGCCAATCATAAAATTCACCACATGCGGTGAATAATCCGAACGTTCGCAAAAAAAAAATTTTCATACAAAACTTTGTATATGGTCTGAATCGGCTCGAAAAGTTATGAAAAATGATATAAAAATCGTCTTCGGGAGACATTTTTAGGTTAGGCAGTACTGTAAAGCAGTTGCTTCTTACAAAGTCGGCAAACAGCCTTATCTTTATCAATAATTTTGCCATGGACAGAGTAAAATCCAAAATGTTTACACACAATGCTTTAAGGTGCGTTGGTGTTGAGATGATCCGAGTTTCCTCCATTTTTCATCGTGCTCTCTCTACCTAGCCCTATGTCATGCAATAGTTCCATCGTGATAGTGCGGTTCAACCATTGATCTATATGATGAGGGTTTAGCGGCCAGGCCGGCACAGCGTAACAGCACCATCTGTTGGAATACAAGGCACACTACGTGAATCTGGGACTCTGGAGAGCAGATTACTAAATTGTTTTGAGTCATTCTCCTGTCTTGTTCCAATCATCTGACTGATTCCAGAACTTGCCTCGTCCCGATCCCGGTTAAAATGAAATAAATGACTCCTATCCCGTCAATATGTCGAAATGAACGCGTATGCAACTCAAACCGTGGCCCCGAACCGCAGGACTCGACGCGACAGTACATTGTAGGCAACTCCTAAAAATTTGAAGCAGCATGACAGTCGCAAATACAAAATCTGTAGTGACAGATGCGTGACCCAAAACACTGAGACAAGTGCAACCAAATCTTGTGGCGGCGCCACCTACTGAGAAAGTTGGTTGTGCAACTAGTAGAAAGGTTAGTCTAGAACCCTGCATGCGCAACTCGTGCGCATTATAAAAACACATCAAGAATGCTGCCTGTGTAGGTTCCCGGTAATACTTAGAGGTGCAAAGTATTCTGTGGACCTGAAAATTGTTAAAATGACTTTCCATGCTTGTGTAAGTGCAACAGAGTGGTCAAGGCTACTGCACAGTGCACACACCTGGTAAACAGATAGTAGGCCTGGGTCATGCAGTGTAGCACCCAGCAGCAGTTCCTTGAACTCGCCTGGCTGAGAACGCCCTCCTGGTGAGGCTGGGTGTGATCGTGGGGATGTTGAGGCCCGGAACCTTGCCATAGCCATACAGGCCGTATGTGAAGGCTGTGCCTGGGAAAACTATGCCAGCGATGCAAACAATTCAGGAAGAGGCTGGGGGATGCAAAGTTCAAATCATTATCATGATTAAAATACTTATTTTATCAATAAATGTGTGACACATTGATATACTAACATTACATTAAAACATACATATTATTTGTCTGTGTATTTACAACCACAGATTGTTTCCACTGCTGCCGCCTGGTAAACGGTACCGCAGCCTCAAAGCCCAGACCAGCAGGCTCTGAGACAGTTTTTTCTACCAGACAACCAGGCTTATGAACAATGAACACCAATTGCCTGTCTGCATATTACACACACACACACACAGAGTCACAAGCATGCAAACATCTACATGCACATCTGTTAGGGCAAGACCCACACACGCAGCACTTTACACACACTACACTATAGATATCACTATCACATTGTAAATATTACTGCATTGTTTCTTTTTTTAAAAATGCTATATTGCTGTTTCTGTGCTGCTATATTACTATTTTGTTGTTATTATTGCTATTACTGCAAAGTCAAGGAACACAGACACCAACACTAACTTAGTTGGTAGGCGGCAGGTTTCCAATAACCAACCTGTCTGTCTGTCTGTCTGTCTGGGACGTGCTACGGTAAGCGTATTGTGTCACTTCCGGTTGTTGACTGTGTTTACCGATAATGTTTTGCTGCCCTCAGCTTAGCTAAATTTTGCTCTATTCTTCATCACTGTGGATAAAATACCTGCAGTATATTTAAACGTACGCTAGTTCTGAACAAGCACTCCTAGCTCTCTCCTTCTTTTAGCGACTTTTCTTGCTAATCCCATAGTAGTTTGTTGTTTTAGCTCTGCTGTTTTAGCTTAGCAGCTAACATAGCTAAGCAGTTAACGATGGCTTCTCTCTCTTGCTCGGTTATTATTGCTATTACTATTGCTGCAAAGTCAAGGAACACAGACACCAACACTAACTTATTTGGTAGGCGGCAGGTTACCAATAACTTATTTAACTTTTTAGCAGTAAGTAGGAGCAGCCGGGTGGTCTAATGTTTGTTTAATTAATAGTATTACTAACTTATCAAGCTAACTGGCTAGACTTATTAACACTAGCATGCTAGCTGCCACTCAAAGTCTTTGGTCAGGTCACAACTTGCCACAGCCTTTTATTGATATGTTTGCAGGACAGAATAGGAGCTTAAATATGTACTGGTCAACTGACGAATGTAACTTATTTAACGTTGCTATGACTGATGCGCGATTCTGATTCAAGGCTAACGTTAAAAGCTTCATTAGGACCGGCATAACGTTACGTTATCTAACGCCTCACGGACTTACTTAATGCATACAAAAGGCAAATGCTAACGTTAGCCCTGGTGACTCGACACATATTTCAAAATTCTGACACTTTTGCAACATCAACGCTTTAGTTATGTCAAGTTATAGCTTGTGTTGGATGCTGCCATCTTACTCTCCCTTTCTGCTGCCCTTAGTGTTAGCTCAACTCATGACACGTTCAGTTGATATCTCTCTTTATATGAAAATACATACGAAGAAAAACACAATTGTTACCTGACCTTTAGTGAAAGCTGAATGCGAATCGTCATCATCCTTGAATCAACAGGCTTTGGGAAATTACTTGCGTTAAGTTATCCAGAGAAATTGTCTCTCTATAGTCTCTGCGCTTCAGACAGGGTGCGCGTAGATTCAAACAACTAAATGCTGCACAGTCATTGGATGAACCACGCCGGGGAGACCCGCCCCCAGAACTCATAAACAATATCATTGGTCGAGATCGTCTCCTCACAGCTTGATTCCTCCAAGCACAGAGACTATAGAGAGACATTTTCTGTGTTTACATTTCTATGTTTTTTCCAACTATTTTGAGGTCTTACATCCATGTCTTACATCCCTTCACCCACATATTACCCATATTACCAAAGCTCAAGCCTTGGCTGAACTGTTGAGCCCTAGCATCAAATCCCAGTCTTACACACATCTGTCACCTATTGCTAAACAAATAAATAGAGCACACCATTGTAAAGCTTTATTCATATTGAGCTCCCTCTTTATTCACCTTATATTATCTCTGCTCTTTGCTCTTTGTTCCCCTCGACCTAGAAATGGTGGAGTGACCTAATGACTGCAGTGAGGGCCTTGAATGGTGTTGAACATCGGCTGACTGTGACTCACTTTGGGTCTTAATATTTAGAGAAGAAAAATGAGATCTACAAATGATCGCACCTTCGCAAGGAAAAGACACACGGATGCTACAGTGCCTGCCCTTTTCCAAACACTTGGACAACTTCTTCCAAACAATGGACGACTTCTCAGATGGTTCTGTGTAACAAACCATCTGCATGTCAGGTTAGGTGATTACAACCAACTGCTACAAATCATCCAAACAGGCATCATAAGAAAAACAGTACTAATAAGAAAATGTAAGATAATTTAAGCCATCCGAGGAGATATATCACATTACGTGATTGCAACAACCAGATAGTGACCACCTGAAACACAAACAATAAAAATAGCATGTATGTGGGTCAACATATTTCACCTCATCATGTTCAGAATCTCCATAATAAAATTGCCTGCAAGCGCATGTACATAAATACGAACAACCATCCTCAAGAGGCAAATATTAATCAGCAGAATATTAGTAAGAAAAATAGTCATTTAAAAAAAATGAATAGGAGGAAAGTCCTCATGATGGCACCGGTCATTTGACGTCATCAATGACGCCGTAAAGACCTTGGAACCGAGGTTGTAAATAGGACCTACCATCACCAGTCTAACATCCACTCTCCTCACAGGAGACACGTGGAGCCTCTGAAGCACCACAGCGCCCATGTCTGCCCACGCCTCGACTGCAGCGGAGGGGAGTCCTCGTTAGCCGCCGGGTAGAGCCGCTGAGCCCAAGCTCACGGTGTTGACACCTCGGGGCCCTACCAGTATTCCTGCTGGTATGGGAGGCCCAGGCTACATGGGAGCTTCAGAGCCGATCATTAGCTGTTGTCAGACTGACTTCCACTCTCCTCACAGGAGACACGTGGAGCCTCTGAAGCACCACGGCGCCCATGTCTGCCCACGCCTCCACTGCAGCGGAGGGGAGTCCTCGTTAGCCGCCGGGTAGAGCCGCTGAGCTTGGGCTCACGGTGTTGACACTTCGGGGCCCTACCAGCGCACAGACCCGGCCAGGTCTGTGCCTTTTATTCCTGCTGGTATGGGAGGCCCAGGCTACATGGGAGCTTCAGAGCCGATCATTAGCGGTTATCAGTCTGACTTCCACTCTCCTCACAGGAGACACGTGGAGCCTCTGAAGCACCACGGCGCCCATGTCTGCCCACGCCTCCACTGCAGCGGAGGGGAGTCCTCGTTAGCCGCCGGGTAGAGCCGCTGAGCCCAAGCTCACGGTGTTGACACTTCGGGGCCCTACCAGCGCACAGACCCGGCCAGGTCTGTGCCTTTTATTCCTGCTGGTATGGGAGGCCCAGGCTACATGCAGCTTCAGAGCCGATCATGTTTTGAAAGTAGCGAATGTGATTGGCCATTATGGTCACATTCTCTAACATTGCCAACTACACTGTTTCAAAACAAGTACGGTTCAGGTGCGCCCGGCGAGCCTGGCCGCGAATTGGCCAAAGTCAGCTGAGCACGTCCCCGACGCATTGCGCAGGGCGCACTTGATTGAAATCATGGTTCACGAAGACAAAGCCTCTGTTCTCTAACGTGTCAAAAACAACACACAGCCTGTTACTAAATACTTTTACATGTACTCGGTTTGCCTGTTGTCCTGATTTTAGTCATGTTCAGAACATGCCTGTATGAGTCTCACATTCTCCAGGTTTCTGATGGTCTGTGCGGGAGCGACAGGCTCTGTCATTTCTGCACTAAGGTGGCACCTATTATTATCATCATCTGCTTATTAGTTATTCATGTCCTGAACACGTTCATGTTATGTTATGTGTCAACTTTATTGTCAGACTCAGAGTCCATTAGAAAAAACATACAAGACAAACAAGGTACATACATTGAAATAGATATTTTCTTTTATTTCCAACACACAGCACTTGCCCTGACAGATACAAATCTGGAAAGTTGAGGTCCTTATCCCCTTTTGTTCTACATATCATGACAGCACTCTTGTAGAATATTGTATTGAGTATTGAGCATTGTATTGCACATCATATTTGACCCATAATCAGAGCATATATTCAGCAGCTGGTAAAACACAGCACTGCTACATTGAGGAGAAGAAAAAAAAAAAGGAAAACAAAACTGTAAAAAGTCTGGCAGCAAAAGTTGCCAAACACTTACCGTCAAATGACGGTAAAAAAAACCTTTAGTTATGATCACTACTTTATATAAACATTATTTGACAATAAGTACAACCTATTCTCCAATGTATTTACAGGCTTTTCCTGTATGGAGTTTACTTTATATAAACATTATTTGATAGTAATTAAAAGCAAGTATCCAATATATCTACATACATTTCCTATTAATGTATGAGGTTCAACTTAATATAAACATTACTTTACAGTAATTACAAGCAACTATTCAATATATCTAAATACTTTTCCCATTAATGTATAGGGTTTACTTTATATAAACGTTATTTGACAGTAATTGCAAGCAGCTCCTGAATATATCTACAGACATTTCACATTAATGAATGGTGTTTTGTCTGTATAAAAACCAGAAGGTCTATGTAAAAGTACCCTTTATATCAAGTTTTTTTTTGTCTGTTTTTTTTACACTGAATATATACATTTTACAATATTGTCCAAGCCATTCAATGCAGATCCCCATTTGAGATGTATAAGATTTCAAGATGTATAATAACCAGAATGTATCATAAAATGACCTTTTACTGCTTGCTTTACAAAGTAATTCACTATTTTTACAGTGTTATCCCAAAAGTTTCAGAATTAATAAATCCATAAACAACCATATCAAATAATAATGTGGCTCTGAAGCTGATCAACCCAACAAGAGCTCAAACTGAATACTTTACTAGAATGTCTTTATTTTTTTCTCATTCAGATTACTTCAACAGACATCAATGGAAGCGAAAACAGTTTTGTACATTGGATCAGTACAAATTAGGAATTCATACATGTTATTCCTATGGTCTAAGATGGTTCAAAAATGTTAGTGAACTTGAACAAATCTCTCCAAAATCCAAAAATTATTTTGCTAAAATTCAAATTTGTGATGTCATCTGATATAATGTCTGGAGCTTTTCCAAAAAGAATGAATTGAGAAAGATGTTATAGATGACACTGAGAAGATCCAGGGGGATGTTCTGAGTGTACATTTTCTGTTTCCAAAATGAAAGGCTACAGCAGAATGAAGCTCATTTGGGTATCAAAAAAAATATCTACAAAATCAGTTTTACATTTATTGTCTATGAAGCAGCTCCAGACTTTATGACTAATGACATCACAAATTTGAGTCTTACTTCTTTGGTTGGGGCTTTGGGATTGAGTAGTTCATGCTTACAAATATCAGAGGTGGGAGTAAGTTACATATGTGCAAGTCACAAGCAAGTCTCAACTCTTAACCTTAAAGACTCAAGCAAGCAAGTCCTAAGTCACTGTGGTTAGACTCAAGCAAGCCAACTGCCAAACCAGCAAGCAAGACAAGTCAAGTAAGTCACAAGTCAAGTCACCATGAAAGAAGCACTTTAAACACGAGAGAAAAGGGTTCAATGGCAAGCCATGTCATGAGAAAACTGCACCTGTTAGTTAGTCTCTACAACTAGGGATGGTTACGGTTGGGATTTATAAATAACACTATTGATTAGTAGATTAACTTTCTAAAAAAGTAAACAAAAATAAATAAATAAGCTAACATGTTTTCTAGGATCCAGTGTTCATAATTTTGTATTCCATGCAGTATTGATGTTTGTGGATGTGTTTTGTACGGCTTTCGCCACCAGGGTGCGCCTTTGAGTAAGGCGAGAGTTTTGAATCAGAAAGTAGTAGAAGAAGAGGAACTTCCTCCAGTTGCAGTAGTTAGCTCAAAGCTAGTGGGTTTTAGCAGCAGCGAAATTATGTTGGTGGTCTGTAAGCTACGTATACTGCTTTGTTGTGTTTGTAAAGTGCGTAAATAAACTGCAAGTTATACTACAGCCCAGTGTCAGCCGGAGTCTCTGGCTGCAACACATGACTATTTTGGTACATTTACTCGCCAACGTAAAATCTGCCGTTTGCACAATGAAATGTAGTACTCTATCTGAGGATTACTTTTTCTGCTGTGGATTGTGTAGACTAATACATCCAGAACACTGAAATTGTAGCCCTCATCAAGGAAAAATACCATCTTGTTTGCCTGATCTCGAAGGATTGCATTTGTCACACAGTTGATAAGAGAGAGGGAGAGACCATTCTGCTGTGGTTGAGTTACATTGACTTTGAACTAGTGGGAGGGACCACCAACAGAATGATGAAGCTCTGTCATGAAAAGCTGTCAATTCATAAGCTGTCTTGTCTGAATGAGAAACGGTCTGGTAATATTAAGCTTGAGAGAAAATCAGTGCAGGTCACTGCTAGACACTGTCTTTAAAGCCTGAGTACACTGCACTAGAAGTCACCCTGTCATGTCTCAAACCGTAACTGTTCATGCTCAATATCTACAATAATACAAATAGGCGATTCAGCTAAAGAAAAACTGTCAAGTCTTTTCGAGTCAAGTCGAGTCTTATCAATGTTAGTCAAGCAAGTCACAAGTCCTCAAATTTGCGACTCGCGTCAAGTCATGTGACTTGAGTCCCCCACCTCTGACAAATATTGATTGCGCTTTCCTTGGCCATGGAAATAGGGCTAAAGCCAAAAACAGGAGCTACATTCTTTCCAGTAACAAATAAGCTAATACATAATCAGTATTGACATACAGATGTGAATCTGCATACTAAAAAAAAGCTTTAAGTTCATACGGCGGATTGAAAGTCACCCACTTCCTTTCAGAATTCCAACGATGGCTATGATCCTCTGCAGTGAGCCTCACCAAGCCTTGTCCTGAGAATACAAAAATAGAACATATGTATCATGCTCTTAAAAGTGCCTGCACACCAACAGGTGGCAACGTCGTTGCCTGTATTGTTTTCAATGTACACACAATGGCAACTTTGCCTCCAGGCTGCCGCTCCAAAGGAGTGCAGTTTGCCGCTTGAACAGAAACTGAGCATGATCAAACTTTGCCTCTTTTAGTGCAGGGACGTTAAGGATTTTAAGAGGTCTAAAATTAAGGTTGGGGCCAGATCAAGCTGTTCTTTAAATGTGATCAACAAAAATCTTAAAACCATTTGTAAAACTGACTGGTATCCCACGTAAGGGATGCTTAATTTGGAGTGATGTAGTAGTCTCTACATTTGGAAACAGTTGAAACCCTAGGTGCAGTATTTTTCACAAGCTCTAGGCAAGAGAGTGAGTTTTTGACTTGCAATACAATGACTGGATTATGCAGAATGTACAGTTTTAAATAAAAAAAACAAACAACAAACTATAAATATACATATTATATATAAATCCCTATAATCAATACAGTGAACATTCTCAAAATTATTGATCATCTAGCCTATCAATAGCTTCAATCAGGAAACTGAAATCTTGGTGCAGATGGCCAAAATTAGTTGAACATAATTATGTGTGTATGTATGTATTTCTTTATTTTGAATGTCATTTATTTATATAGCAGTCAGAGTATGTATATCCACGCTTCACTGATACGCAGGGCTGAAAAAATAGTAGACTCGAAGCTTGAAAAGAACGGAGCAGCAGAAAAGCAGGTCCGTCTCCCGTGTAGCATACGCACTAAGGCTGTCATTTTTTCCCAAAATAAAGTTGGAACGATTTCAAAGTGTTATGGAATTCGTTCGAATTATATAGAACATTAACATTATGTAATTCATAGGCCAAAAATAGGAAGTTATGCGATGTTGTGTAGCTACTGGTGCTCTGATTCTTTAGCCTCGCTCGGGTGATAGGCTAACAGGTGACTCCATTTGTTGTTGTATTAACATTACTGTAAAGCAGTTGCTTCTTACAAAGTCGGCAAACAGCCTTATCTTTATCAATAATTTTGCCATGGACAGAGTAAAATCCAAAATGTTTACACACAATGCTTTAAGGTGCGTTGGTGTTGAGATGATCCGAGTTTCCTCCATTTTTCATCGTGCTCTCTCTACCTAGCCCTATGTCATGCAATAGTTCCATCGTGATAGTGCGGTTCAACCTCTGATCTATATGATGAGGGTTTAGCAGCCAGGCCGGCACAGCGTAACAGCACCATCTGTTGGAATACAAGGCACACTACGTGAATCTGGGACTCTGGAGAGCAGATTACTAAATTGTTTTGAGTCATTCTCCTGTCTTGTTCCAATCATCTGACTGATTCCAGAACTTGCCTCGTCCCGATCCCGGTTAAAATGAAATAAATGACTCCTATCCCGTCCATATGTCGAAATGAACGCGTATGCAACTCAAGCCGTGGCCCCGAACCGCAGGACTCGACGCGACAGTACATTGTAGGCAACTCCTAAAAATTTGAAGCAGCATGACAGTTGCAAATACAAAATCTGTAGTGACAGATGCGTGACCCAAAACACTGAGACAAGTGCAACCAAATCTGGTGGCGGCGCCACCTACTGAGAAAGTTGGTTGTGCAACTAGTAGAAAGGTTAGTCTAGAACCCTGCATGCGCAACTCGTGCGCATTATAAAAACACATCAAGAATGCTGCCTGTGTAGGTTCCCGGTAATACTTAGAGGTGCAAAGTATTCTGTGGACCTGAAAATTGTTAAAATTACTTTCCATGCTTGTGTAAGTGCAACAGAGTGGTCAAGGCTACTGCACAGTGCACACACCTGGTAAACAGATAGTAGGCCTGGGTCATGCAGTGTAGCACCCAGCAGCAGTTCCTTGAACTCGCCTGGCTGAGAACGCCCTCCTGGTGAGGCTGGGTGTGATCGTGGGGATGTTGAGGCCCGGAACCTTGCCATAGCCATACAGGCCGTATGTGAAGGCTGTGCCTGGGAAAACTATGCCAGCGATGCAAACAATTCAGGAAGAGGCTGGGGGATGCAAAGTTCAAATCATTATCATGATTAAAATACTTATTTTATCAATAAATGTGTGACACATTGATATACTAACATTACATTAAAACATACATATTATTTGTCTGTGTATTTACAACCACAGATTGTTTCCACTGCTGCCGCCTGGTAAACGGTACCGCAGCCTCAAAGCCCAGACCAGCAGGCTCTGAGACAGTTTTTTCTACCAGACAACCAGGCTTATGAACAATGAACACCAATTGCCTGTCTGCATACATACATACTGCACACAAGCATGCAAACATCTACATGCACATCTGTTAGGGCAAGACCCACACACGCAGCACTTTACACACACTACACTATAGATATCACTATCACATTGTAAATATTACTGCATTGTTTCTTTTTTTAAAAATGCTATATTGCTGTTTCTGTGCTGCTATATTACAATTTTGTTGTTATTATTGCTATTGCTGCAAAGTCAAGGAACACAGACACCAACACTAACTTAGTTGGTAGGCGGCAGGTTTCCAATAACCAACCTGTCTGTCTGTCTGTCTGTCTGGGACGTGCTACGGTAAGCGTATTGTGTCACTTCCGGTTGTTGACTGTGTTTACCGATAATGTTTTGCTGCCCTCAGCTTAGCTAAATTTTGCTCTATTCTTCATCACTGTGGATAAAATACCTGCAGTATATTTAAACGTACGCTAGTTCTGAACAAGCACTCCTAGCTCTCTCCTTCTTTTAGCGACTTTTCTTGCTAATCCCATAGTAGTTTGTTGTTTTAGCTCTGCTGTTTTAGCTTAGCAGCTAACATAGCTAAGCAGTTAACGATGGCTTCTCTCTCTTGCTCGGTTATTATTGCTATTACTATTGCTGCAAAGTCAAGGAACACAGACACCAACACTAACTTATTTGGTAGGCGGCAGGTTACCAATAACTTATTTAACTTTTTAGCAGTAAGTAGGAGCAGCCGGGTGGTCTAATGTTTGTTTAATTAATAGTATTACTAACTTATCAAGCTAACTGGCTAGACTTATTAACACTAGCATGCTAGCTGCCACTCAAAGTCTTTGGTCAGGTCACAACTTGCCACAGCCTTTTATTGATATGTTTGCAGGACAGAATAGGAGCTTAAATATGTACTGGTCAACTGACGAATGTAACTTATTTAACGTTGCTATGACTGATGCGCGATTCTGATTCAAGGCTAACGTTAAAAGCTTCATTAGGACCGGCATAACGTTACGTTATCTAACGCCTCACGGACTTACTTAATGCATACAAAAGGCAAATGCTAACGTTAGCCCTGGTGACTCGACACATATTTCAAAATTCTGACACTTTTGCAACATCAACGCTTTAGTTATGTCAAGTTATAGCTTGTGTTGGATGCTGCCATCTTACTCTCCCTTTCTGCTGCCCTTAGTGTTAGCTCAACTCATGACACGTTCAGTTGATATCTCTCTTTATATGAAAATACATACGAAGAAAAACACAATTGTTACCTGACCTTTAGTGAAAGCTGAATGCGAATCGTCATCATCCTTGAATCAACAGGCTTTGGGAAATTACTTGCGTTAAGTTATCCAGAGAAATTGTCTCTCTATAGTCTCTGCGCTTCAGACAGGGTGCGCGTAGATTCAAACAACTAAATGCTGCACAGTCATTGGATGAACCACGCCGGGGAGACCCGCCCCCAGAACTCATAAACAATATCATTGGTCGAGATCGTCTCCTCACAGCTTGATTCCTCCAAGCACAGAGACTATAGAGAGACATTTTCTGTGTTTACATTTCTATGTTTTTTCCAACTATTTTGAGGTCTTACATCCATGTCTTACATCCCTTCACCCACATATTACCCATATTACCAAAGCTCAAGCCTTGGCTGAACTGTTGAGCCCTAGCATCAAATCCCAGTCTTACACACATCTGTCACCTATTGCTAAACAAATAAATAGAGCACACCATTGTAAAGCTTTATTCATATTGAGCTCCCTCTTTATTCACCTTATATTATCTCTGCTCTTTGCTCTTTGTTCCCCTCGACCTAGAAATGGTGGAGTGACCTAATGACTGCAGTGAGGGCCTTGAATGGTGTTGAACATCGGCTGACTGTGACTCACTTTGGGTCTTAATATTTAGAGAAGAAAAATGAGATCTACAAATGATCGCACCTTCGCAAGGAAAAGACACACGGATGCTACAGTGCCTGCCCTTTTCCAAACACTTGGACAACTTCTTCCAAACAATGGACGACTTCTCAGATGGTTCTGTGTAACAAACCATCTGCATGTCAGGTTAGGTGATTACAACCAACTGCTACAAATCATCCAAACAGGCATCATAAGAAAAACAGTACTAATAAGAAAATGTAAGATAATTTAAGCCATCCGAGGAGATATATCACATTACGTGATTGCAACAACCAGATAGTGACCACCTGAAACACAAACAATAAAAATAGCATGTATGTGGGTCAACATATTTCACCTCATCATGTTCAGAATCTCCATAATAAAATTGCCTGCAAGCGCATGTACATAAATACGAACAACCATCCTCAAGAGGCAAATATTAATCAGCAGAATATTAGTAAGAAAAATAGTCATTTAAAAAAAATGAATAGGAGGAAAGTCCTCATGCTGGCACCGGTCATTTGACGTCATCAATGACGCCGTAAAGACCTTGGAACCGAGGTTGTAAATAGGACCTACCATCACCAGTCTAACATCCACTCTCCTCACAGGAGACACGTGGAGCCTCTGAAGCACCACAGCGCCCATGTCTGCCCACGCCTCGACTGCAGCGGAGGGGAGTCCTCGTTAGCCGCCGGGTAGAGCCGCTGAGCCCAAGCTCACGGTGTTGACACCTCGGGGCCCTACCAGTATTCCTGCTGGTATGGGAGGCCCAGGCTACATGGGAGCTTCAGAGCCGATCATTAGCTGTTGTCAGACTGACTTCCACTCTCCTCACAGGAGACACGTGGAGCCTCTGAAGCACCACGGCGCCCATGTCTGCCCACGCCTCCACTGCAGCGGAGGGGAGTCCTCGTTAGCCGCCGGGTAGAGCCGCTGAGCTTGGGCTCACGGTGTTGACACTTCGGGGCCCTACCAGCGCACAGACCCGGCCAGGTCTGTGCCTTTTATTCCTGCTGGTATGGGAGGCCCAGGCTACATGGGAGCTTCAGAGCCGATCATTAGCGGTTATCAGTCTGACTTCCACTCTCCTCACAGGAGACACGTGGAGCCTCTGAAGCACCACGGCGCCCATGTCTGCCCACGCCTCCACTGCAGCGGAGGGGAGTCCTCGTTAGCCGCCGGGTAGAGCCGCTGAGCCCAAGCTCACGGTGTTGACACTTCGGGGCCCTACCAGCGCACAGACCCGGCCAGGTCTGTGCCTTTTATTCCTGCTGGTATGGGAGGCCCAGGCTACATGCAGCTTCAGAGCCGATCATGTTTTGAAAGTAGCGAATGTGATTGGCCATTATGGTCACATTCTCTAACATTGCCAACTACACTGTTTCAAAACAAGTACGGTTCAGGTGCGCCCGGCGAGCCTGGCCGCGAATTGGCCAAAGTCAGCTGAGCACGTCCCCGACGCATTGCGCAGGGCGCACTTGATTGAAATCATGGTTCACGAAGACAAAGCCTCTGTTCTCTAACGTGTCAAAAACAACACACAGCCTGTTACTAAATACTTTTACATGTACTCGGTTTGCCTGTTGTCCTGATTTTAGTCATGTTCAGAACATGCCTGTATGAGTCTCACATTATCCAGGTTTTTGATGGTCTGTGCGGGAGCGACAGGCTCTGTCATTTCTGCACTAAGGTGGCACCTATTATTATCATCATCTGCTTATTAGTTATTCATGTCCTGAACACGTTCATGTTATGTTATGTGTCAACTTTATTGTCAGACTCAGAGTCCATTAGAAAAAACATACAAGACAAACAAGGTACATACATTGAAATAGATATTTTCTTTTATTTCCAACACACAGCACTTGCCCTGACAGATACAAATCTGGAAAGTTGAGGTCCTTATCCCCTTTTGTTCTACATATCATGACAGCACTCTTGTAGAATATTGTATTGAGTATTGAGCATTGTATTGCACATCATATTTGACCCATAATCAGAGCATATATTCAGCAGCTGGTAAAACACAGCACTGCTACATTGAGGAGAAGAAAAAAAAAGGAAAACAAAACTGTAAAAAGTCTGGCAGCAAAAGTTGCCAAACACTTACCGTCAAATGACGGTAAAAAAAACCTTTAGTTATGATCACTACTTTATATAAACATTATTTGACAATAAGTACAACCTATTCTCCAATGTATTTACAGGCTTTTCCTGTATGGAGTTTACTTTATATAAACATTATTTGATAGTAATTAAAAGCAAGTATCCAATATATCTACATACATTTCCTATTAATGTATGAGGTTCAACTTAATATAAACATTACTTTACAGTAATTACAAGCAACTATTCAATATATCTAAATACTTTTCCCATTAATGTATAGGGTTTACTTTATATAAACGTTATTTGACAGTAATTGCAAGCAGCTCCTGAATATATCTACAGACATTTCACATTAATGAATGGTGTTTTGTCTGTATAAAAACCAGAAGGTCTATGTAAAAGTACCCTTTATATCAAGTTTTTTTTTTGTTTGTTTTTTTTACACTGAATATATACATTTTACAATATTGTCCAAGCCATTCAATGCAGATCCCCATTTGAGATGTATAAGATTTCAAGATGTATAATAACCAGAATGTATCATAAAATGACCTTTTACTGCTTGCTTTACAAAGTAATTCACTATTTTTACAGTGTTATCCCAAAAGTTTCAGAATTAATAAATCCATAAACAACCATATCAAATAATAATGTGGCTCTGAAGCTGATCAACCCAACAAGAGCTCAAACTGAATACTTTACTAGAATGTCTTTATTTTTTTCTCATTCAGATTACTTCAACAGACATCAATGGAAGCGAAAACAGTTTTGTACATTGGATCAGTACAAATTAGGAATTCATACATGTTATTCCTATGGTCTAAGATGGTTCAAAAATGTTAGTGAACTTGAACAAATCTCTCCAAAATCCAAAAATTATTTTGCTAAAATTCAAATTTGTGATGTCATCTGATATAATGTCTGGAGCTTTTCCAAAAAGAATGAATTGAGAAAGATGTTATAGATGACACTGAGAAGATCCAGGGGGATGTTCTGAGTGTACATTTTCTGTTTCAGAAATGAAAGGCTACAGCAGAATGAAGCTCATTTGGGTATCAAAAAAAATATCTACAAAATCAGTTTTACATTTATTGTCTATGAAGCAGCTCCAGACTTTATGACTAATGACATCACAAATTTGAGTCTTACTTCTTTGGTTGGGGCTTTGGGATTGAGTAGTTCATGCTTACAAATATCAGAGGTGGGAGTAAGTTACATATGTGCAAGTCACAAGCAAGTCTCAACTCTTAACCTTAAAGACTCAAGCAAGCAAGTCCTAAGTCACTGTGGTTAGACTCAAGCAAGCCAACTGCCAAACCAGCAAGCAAGACAAGTCAAGTAAGTCACAAGTCAAGTCACCATGAAAGAAGCACTTTAAACACGAGAGAAAAGGGTTCAATGGCAAGCCATGTCATGAGAAAACTGCACCTGTTAGTTAGTCTCTACAACTAGGGATGGTTACGGTTGGGATTTATAAATAACACTATTGAGTAGTAGATTAACTTTCTAAAAAAGTAAACAAAAATAAATAAATAAGCTAACATGTTTTCTAGGATCCAGTGTTCATAATTTTGTATTCCATGCAGTATTGATGTTTGTGGATGTGTTTTGTACGGCTTTCGCCACCAGGGTGCGCCTTTGAGTAAGGCGAGAGTTTTGAATCAGAAAGTAGTAGAAGAAGAGGAACTTCCTCCAGTTGCAGTAGTTAGCTCAAAGCTAGTGGGTTTTAGCAGCAGCGAAATTATGTTGGTGGTCTGTAAGCTACGTATACTGCTTTGTTGTGTTTGTAAAGTGCGTAAATAAACTGCAAGTTATACTACAGCCCAGTGTCAGCCGGAGTCTCTGGCTGCAACACATGACTATTTTGGTACATTTACTCGCCAACGTAAAATCTGCCGTTTGCACAATGAAATGTAGTACTCTATCTGAGGATTACTTTTTCTGCTGTGGATTGTGTAGACTAATACATCCAGAACACTGAAATTGTAGCCCTCATCAAGGAAAAATACCATCTTGTTTGCCTGATCTCGAAGGATTGCATTTGTCACACAGTTGATAAGAGAGAGGGAGAGACCATTCTGCTGTGGTTGAGTTACATTGACTTTGAACTAGTGGGAGGGACCACCAACAGAATGATGAAGCTCTGTCATGAAAAGCTGTCAATTCATAAGCTGTCTTGTCTGAATGAGAAACGGTCTGGTAATATTAAGCTTGAGAGAAAATCAGTGCAGGTCACTGCTAGACACTGTCTTTAAAGCCTGAGTACACTGCACTAGAAGTCACCCTGTCATGTCTCAAACCGTAACTGTTCATGCTCAATATCTACAATAATACAAATAGGCGATTCAGCTAAAGAAAAACTGTCAAGTCTTTTCGAGTCAAGTCGAGTCTTATCAATGTTAGTCAAGCAAGTCACAAGTCCTCAAATTTGCGACTCGCCTCAAGTCATGTGACTTGAGTCCCCCACCTCTGACAAATATTGATTGCGCTTTCCTTGGCCATGGAAATAGGGCTAAAGCCAAAAACAGGAGCTACATTCTTTCCAGTAACAAATAAGCTAATACATAATCCGTATTGACATACAGATGTGAATCTGCATACTAAAAAAAAGCTTTAAGTTCATACGGCGGATTGAAAGTCACCCACTTCCTTTCAGAATTCCAACGATGGCTATGATCCTCTGCAGTGAGCCTCGCCAAGCCTTGTCCTGAGAATACAAAAATAGAAAATATGTATCATGCTCTTAAAAGTGCCTGCACACCAACAGGTGGCAACGTCGTTGCCTGTATTGTTTTCAATGTACACACAATGGCAACTTTGCCTCCAGGCTGCCGCTCCAAAGGAGTGCAGTTTGCCGCTTGAACAGAAACTGAGCATGATCAAACTTTGCCTCTTTTAGTGCAGGGACGTTAAGGATTTTAAGAGGTCTGAAATTAAGGTTGGGGCCAGATCAAGCTGTTCTTTAAATGTGATCAACAAAAATCTTAAAACCATTTGTAAAACTGACTGGTATCCCACGTAAGGGATGCTTAATTTGGAGTGATGTAGTAGTCTCTACATTTGGAAACAGTTGAAACCCTAGGTGCAGTATTTTTCACAAGCTCTAGGCAAGAGAGTGAGTTTTTGACTTGCAATACAATGACTGGATTATGCAGAATGTACAGTTTTAAATAAAAAAAACAAACAACAAACTATAAATATACATATTATATATAAATCCCTATAATCAATACAGTGAACATTCTCAAAATTATTGATCATCTAGCCTATCAATAGCTTCAATCAGGAAACTGAAATCTTGGTGCAGATGGCCAAAATTAGTTGAACATAATTATGTGTGTATGTATGTATTTCTTTATTTTGAATGTCATTTATTTATATAGCAGTCAGAGTATGTATATCCACGCTTCACTGATACGCAGGGCTGAAAAAATAGTAGACTCGAAGCTTGAAAAGAACGGAGCAGCAGAAAAGCAGGTCCGTCTCCCGTGTAGCATACGCACTAAGGCTGTCATTTTTTCCCAAAATAAAGTTGGAACGATTTCAAAGTGTTATGGAATTCGTTCGAATTATATAGAACATTAACATTATGTAATTCATAGGCCAAAAATAGGAAGTTATGCGATGTTGTGTAGCTACTGGTGCTCTGATTCTTTAGCCTCGCTCGGGTGATAGGCTAACAGGTGACTCCATTCGTTGTTGTATTAACATTACTGTAAAGCAGTTGCTTCTTACAAAGTCGGCAAACAGCCTTATCTTTATCAATAATTTTGCCATGGACAGAGTAAAATCCAAAATGTTTACACACAATGCTTTAAGGTGCGTTGGTGTTGAGATGATCCGAGTTTCCTCCATTTTTCATCGTGCTCTCTCTACCTAGCCCTATGTCATGCAATAGTTCCATCGTGATAGTGCGGTTCAACCTCTGATCTATATGATGAGGGTTTAGCAGCCAGGCCGGCACAGCGTAACAGCACCATCTGTTGGAATACAAGGCACACTACGTGAATCTGGGACTCTGGAGAGCAGATTACTAAATTGTTTTGAGTCATTCTCCTGTCTTGTTCCAATCATCTGACTGATTCCAGAACTTGCCTCGTCCCGATCCCGGTTAAAATGAAATAAATGACTCCTATCCCGTCCATATGTCGAAATGAACGCGTATGCAACTCAAGCCGTGGCCCCGAACCGCAGGACTCGACGCGACAGTACATTGTAGGCAACTCCTAAAAATTTGAAGCAGCATGACAGTCGCAAATACAAAATCTGTAGTGACAGATGCGTGACCCAAAACACTGAGACAAGTGCAACCAAATCTTGTGGCGGCGCCACCTACTGAGAAAGTTGGTTGTGCAACTAGTAGAAAGGTTAGTCTAGAACCCTGCATGCGCAACTCGTGCGCATTATAAAAACACATCAAGAATGCTGCCTGTGTAGGTTCCCGGTAATACTTAGAGGTGCAAAGTATTCTGTGGACCTGAAAATTGTTAAAATGACTTTCCATGCTTGTGTAAGTGCAACAGAGTGGTCAAGGCTACTGCACAGTGCACACACCTGGTAAACAGATAGTAGGCCTGGGTCATGCAGTGTAGCACCCAGCAGCAGTTCCTTGAACTCGCCTGGCTGAGAACGCCCTCCTGGTGAGGCTGGGTGTGATCGTGGGGATGTTGAGGCCCGGAACCTTGCCATAGCCATACAGGCCGTATGTGAAGGCTGTGCCTGGGAAAACTATGCCAGCGATGCAAACAATTCAGGAAGAGGCTGGGGGATGCAAAGTTCAAATCATTATCATGATTAAAATACTTATTTTATCAATAAATTTGTGACACATTGATATACTAACATTACATTAAAACATACATATTATTTGTCTGTGTATTTACAACCACAGATTGTTTCCACTGCTGCCGCCTGGTAAACGGTACCGCAGCCTCAAAGCCCAGACCAGCAGGCTCTGAGACAGTTTTTTCTACCAGACAACCAGGCTTATGAACAATGAACACCAATTGCCTGTCTGCATATTACACACACACACACACAGAGTCACAAGCATGCAAACATCTACATGCACATCTGTTAGGGCAAGACCCAAACACGCAGCACTTTACACACACTACACTATAGATATCACTATCACATTGTAAATATTACTGCATTGTTTCTTTTTTTAAAAATGCTATATTGCTGTTTCTGTGCTGCTATATTACTATTTTGTTGTTATTATTGCTATTACTGCAAAGTCAAGGAACGCAGACACCAACACTAACTTAGTTGGTAGGCGGCAGGTTTCCAATAACCAACCTGTCTGTCTGTCTGTCTGGGACGTGCTACGGTAAGCGTATTGTGTCACTTCCGGTTGTTGACTGTGTTTACCGATAATGTTTTGCTGCCCTCAGCTTAGCTAAATTTTGCTCTATTCTTCATCACTGTGGATAAAATACCTGCAGTATATTTAAACGTACGCTAGTTCTGAACAAGCACTCCTAGCTCTCTCCTTCTTTTAGCGACTTTTCTTGCTAATCCCATAGTAGTTTGTTGTTTTAGCTCTGCTGTTTTAGCTTAGCAGCTAACATAGCTAAGCAGTTAACGATGGCTTCTCTCTCTTGCTCGGTTATTATTGCTATTACTATTGCTGCAAAGTCAAGGAACACAGACACCAACACTAACTTATTTGGTAGGCGGCAGGTTACCAATAACTTATTTAACTTTTTAGCAGTAAGTAGGAGCAGCCGGGTGGTCTAATGTTTGTTTAATTAATAGTATTACTAACTTATCAAGCTAACTGGCTAGACTTATTAACACTAGCATGCTAGCTGCCACTCAAAGTCTTTGGTCAGGTCACAACTTGCCACAGCCTTTTATTGATATGTTTGCAGGACAGAATAGGAGCTTAAATATGTACTAGTCAACTGACGAATGTAACTTATTTAACGTTGCTATGACTGATGCGCGATTCTGATTCAAGGCTAACGTTAAAAGCTTCATTAGGACCGGCATAACGTTACGTTATCTAACGCCTCACGGACTTACTTAATGCATACAAAAGGCAAATGCTAACGTTAGCCCTGGTGACTCGACACATATTTCAAAATTCTGACACTTTTGCAACATCAACGCTTTAGTTATGTCAAGTTATAGCTTGTGTTGGATGCTGCCATCTTACTCTCCCTTTCTGCTGCCCTTAGTGTTAGCTCAACTCATGACACGTTCAGTTGATATCTCTCTTTATATGAAAATACATACGAAGAAAAACACAATTGTTACCTGACCTTTAGTGAAAGCTGAATGCGAATCGTCATCATCCTTGAATCAACAGGCTTTGGGAAATTACTTGCGTTAAGTTATCCAGAGAAATTGTCTCTCTATAGTCTCTGCGCTTCAGACAGGGTGCGCGTAGATTCAAACAACTAAATGCTGCACAGTCATTGGATGAACCACGCCGGGGAGACCCGCCCCCAGAACTCATAAACAATATCATTGGTCGAGATCGTCTCCTCACAGCTTGATTCCTCCAAGCACAGAGACTATAGAGAGACATTTTCTGTGTTTACATTTCTATGTTTTTTCCAACTATTTTGAGGTCTTACATCCATGTCTTACATCCCTTCACCCACATATTACCCATATTACCAAAGCTCAAGCCTTGGCTGAACTGTTGAGCCCTAGCATCAAATCCCAGTCTTACACACATCTGTCACCTATTGCTAAACAAATAAATAGAGCACACCATTGTAAAGCTTTATTCATATTGAGCTCCCTCTTTATTCACCTTATATTATCTCTGCTCTTTGCTCTTTGTTCCCCTCGACCTAGAAATGGTGGAGTGACCTAATGACTGCAGTGAGGGCCTTGAATGGTGTTGAACATCGGCTGACTGTGACTCACTTTGGGTCTTAATATTTAGAGAAGAAAAATGAGATCTACAAATGATCGCACCTTCGCAAGGAAAAGACACACGGATGCTACAGTGCCTGCCCTTTTCCAAACACTTGGACAACTTCTTCCAAACAATGGACGACTTCTCAGATGGTTCTGTGTAACAAACCATCTGCATGTCAGGTTAGGTGATTACAACCAACTGCTACAAATCATCCAAACAGGCATCATAAGAAAAACAGTACTAATAAGAAAATGTAAGATAATTTAAGCCATCCGAGGAGATATATCACATTACGTGATTGCAACAACCAGATAGTGACCACCTGAAACACAAACAATAAAAATAGCATGTATGTGGGTCAACATATTTCACCTCATCATGTTCAGAATCTCCATAATAAAATTGCCTGCAAGCGCATGTACATAAATACGAACAACCATCCTCAAGAGGCAAATATTAATCAGCAGAATATTAGTAAGAAAAATAGTCATTTAAAAAAAATGAATAGGAGGAAAGTCCTCATGATGGCACCGGTCATTTGACGTCATCAATGACGCCGTAAAGACCTTGGAACCGAGGTTGTAAATAGGACCTACCATCACCAGTCTAACATCCACTCTCCTCACAGGAGACACGTGGAGCCTCTGAAGCACCACAGCGCCCATGTCTGCCCACGCCTCGACTGCAGCGGAGGGGAGTCCTCGTTAGCCGCCGGGTAGAGCCGCTGAGCCCAAGCTCACGGTGTTGACACCTCGGGGCCCTACCAGTATTCCTGCTGGTATGGGAGGCCCAGGCTACATGGGAGCTTCAGAGCCGATCATTAGCTGTTGTCAGACTGACTTCCACTCTCCTCACAGGAGACACGTGGAGCCTCTGAAGCACCACGGCGCCCATGTCTGCCCACGCCTCCACTGCAGCGGAGGGGAGTCCTCGTTAGCCGCCGGGTAGAGCCGCTGAGCTTGGGCTCACGGTGTTGACACTTCGGGGCCCTACCAGCGCACAGACCCGGCCAGGTCTGTGCCTTTTATTCCTGCTGGTATGGGAGGCCCAGGCTACATGGGAGCTTCAGAGCCGATCATTAGCGGTTATCAGTCTGACTTCCACTCTCCTCACAGGAGACACGTGGAGCCTCTGAAGCACCACGGCGCCCATGTCTGCCCACGCCTCCACTGCAGCGGAGGGGAGTCCTCGTTAGCCGCCGGGTAGAGCCGCTGAGCCCAAGCTCACGGTGTTGACACTTCGGGGCCCTACCAGCGCACAGACCCGGCCAGGTCTGTGCCTTTTATTCCTGCTGGTATGGGAGGCCCAGGCTACATGCAGCTTCAGAGCCGATCATGTTTTGAAAGTAGCGAATGTGATTGGCCATTATGGTCACATTCTCTAACATTGCCAACTACACTGTTTCAAAACAAGTACGGTTCAGGTGCGCCCGGCGAGCCTGGCCGCGAATTGGCCAAAGTCAGCTGAGCACGTCCCCGACGCATTGCGCAGGGCGCACTTGATTGAAATCATGGTTCACGAAGACAAAGCCTCTGTTCTCTAACGTGTCAAAAACAACACACAGCCTGTTACTAAATACTTTTACATGTACTCGGTTTGCCTGTTGTCCTGATTTTAGTCATGTTCAGAACATGCCTGTATGAGTCTCACATTATCCAGGTTTTTGATGGTCTGTGCGGGAGCGACAGGCTCTGTCATTTCTGCACTAAGGTGGCACCTATTATTATCATCATCTGCTTATTAGTTATTCATGTCCTGAACACGTTCATGTTATGTTATGTGTCAACTTTATTGTCAGACTCAGAGTCCATTAGAAAAAACATACAAGACAAACAAGGTACATACATTGAAATAGATATTTTCTTTTATTTCCAACACACAGCACTTGCCCTGACAGATACAAATCTGGAAAGTTGAGGTCCTTATCCCCTTTTGTTCTACATATCATGACAGCACTCTTGTAGAATATTGTATTGAGTATTGAGCATTGTATTGCACATCATATTTGACCCATAATCAGAGCATATATTCAGCAGCTGGTAAAACACAGCACTGCTACATTGAGGAGAAGAAAAAAAAAAGGAAAACAAAACTGTAAAAAGTCTGGCAGCAAAAGTTGCCAAACACTTACCGTCAAATGACGGTAAAAAAAACCTTTAGTTATGATCACTACTTTATATAAACATTATTTGACAATAAGTACAACCTATTCTCCAATGTATTTACAGGCTTTTCCTGTATGGAGTTTACTTTATATAAACATTATTTGATAGTAATTAAAAGCAAGTATCCAATATATCTACATACATTTCCTATTAATGTATGAGGTTCAACTTAATATAAACATTACTTTACAGTAATTACAAGCAACTATTCAATATATCTAAATACTTTTCCCATTAATGTATAGGGTTTACTTTATATAAACGTTATTTGACAGTAATTGCAAGCAGCTCCTGAATATATCTACAGACATTTCACATTAATGAATGGTGTTTTGTCTGTATAAAAACCAGAAGGTCTATGTAAAAGTACCCTTTATATCAAGTTTTTTTTTTGTTTGTTTTTTTTACACTGAATATATACATTTTACAATATTGTCCAAGCCATTCAATGCAGATCCCCATTTGAGATGTATAAGATTTCAAGATGTATAATAACCAGAATGTATCATAAAATGACCTTTTACTGCTTGCTTTACAAAGTAATTCACTATTTTTACAGTGTTATCCCAAAAGTTTCAGAATTAATAAATCCATAAACAACCATATCAAATAATAATGTGGCTCTGAAGCTGATCAACCCAACAAGAGCTCAAACTGAATACTTTACTAGAATGTCTTTATTTTTTTCTCATTCAGATTACTTCAACAGACATCAATGGAAGCGAAAACAGTTTTGTACATTGGATCAGTACAAATTAGGAATTCATACATGTTATTCCTATGGTCTAAGATGGTTCAAAAATGTTAGTGAACTTGAACAAATCTCTCCAAAATCCAAAAATTATTTTGCTAAAATTCAAATTTGTGATGTCATCTGATATAATGTCTGGAGCTTTTCCAAAATAGCAGGTTAAAAATACAGACTAGATTTGACCTCTGACCCTGCTCTGAAAGTTGCCTGAAATTGACAAAACTAAATATCAGATAGATATCAGCCAGTTTGTGCCAGGATAGAAAGCTGATACTCCTTGTAAAGAACAGAATCTAAGCTTTAAAATGAGCTATGACTCCAGTAAATCAGATCATGCCAGCCTGAAATAGCAGGTTAAAAATACAGCCTAGATTTGACCTCTGACCCTGCTCTGAAAGTTGCCTGAAATTGACAAAACTAAATGTCTGATTACTATCAGCCAGTTTGTGCCAGGATGGAAAGCTGATACTTGTTGGAAAGAACAGAATCTAAGCTTTAAAATGAGCTATGACTCCAGTAAATCAGATCATGTTAGCCTGAAATAGCAGGTTAAAAATACAGCCTAGATTTGACCTCTGACCCTGCTCTGAAAGTTGCCTGAAATTGACAAAACTAAATGTCTGATAAATATCAGCCAGTTTGTGCCAGGATGGAAAGCTGATACATGTTGTAAAGATGAGAATCTAAGCTTTAAAATGAGCTATGACTCAGGTAAATCAGATCATGCCATCCTGAAATAGCAGGTTAAAAATACAGCCTAGATTTGACCTCTGACCCTGCTCTGAAAGTTGCCTGAAAGTGACAAAACTAAATGTCTGATATATATCAGCCAGTTTGTGCCAGGATGGAAAGCTGATACTCCTTGTAAAGATGAGAATCTAAGCTTTAAAATGAGCTATGACTCCAGTAAATCAGATCATGTTAGCCTGAAATAGCAGGTTAAAAATACAGCCTAGATTTGACCTCTGACCCTGCTCTGAAAGTTGCCTGAAAGTGACAAAACTAAATGTCTGATATATATCAGCCAGTTTGTGCCAGGATGGAAAGCTGATACTCCTTGTAAAGATGAGAATCTAAGCTTTAAAATGAGCTATGACTCCAGTAAATCAGATCATGCCAGCCTGAAATAGCAGGTTAAAAATACAGACTAGATTTGACCTCTGACCCTGCTCTGAAAGTTGCCTGAAATTGACAAAACTAAATGTCTGATAAATATCAGCCAGTTTGTGCCAGGATGGAAAGCTGATACTCCTTGTAAAGATGAGAATCTAAGCTTTAAAATGAGCTATGACTCCAGTAAATCAGATCATGCCAGCCTGAAATACTGAAGGCTAGAAGGCTGAGAGTAGCAGACAATTGCCCCAAGCTGGGAATTTCACCACCATGGATGACGATTCCCAGACTATGTGAGTTTCTGACCTGAAATTGACAAAACTAAATGTCTGATTACTATTAGCCAGTTTGTGCCAGGATGGAAAGCTGATACTCCTTGTAAAGATGGGAATCTAAGCTTTAAAATGAGCTATGACTCCAGTAAATCAGATCATGCCAGCCTGAAATAGCAGGTTAAAAATACAGACTAGATTTGACCTCTGACCCTGCTCTGAAAGTTGCCTGAAATTGACAAAACTAAATGTCTGATTACTATCAGCCAGTTTGTGCCAGGATGGAAAGCTGATACTTGTTGGAAAGAACAGAATCTAAGCTTTAATTTGGTGTACAACATGTCTCCAAGAAAATCAGTCATACTGCGTCAAAATTCATAAAAGTCATAAATGTATAATATATGCAAAAACTATGAAATATGACTTCCACCACATCGCAAAATACTCCAAGGGTCTTAGGGAGGACCCACAAGTGATGTCCAATGTAGATTAGTTCACATTTCAATGTTTTTGAGCATTTACATTCCTTCCACCTGGTGGCCAACTTTCTTCACCACATGTGTGGTTCGCGAGCTCGCGTCAAGCCAAGAAATTAAAATAAATTAATATAAATTCACAGGAGCATCCAATTTGAGCACGAATGGTCTCATTAGAGTCGGAGGCTCATGCCGCACGCGTGGACACCCATTTTGTGTCTCTGTGCCAAGCGCTTCACCTTAAATATGAAACGTTCCCAAGCGTGCCACCATGGTGCAAGGGATGTGCCAAATACGTC
The DNA here is from genome assembly GCA_038419695.1 of Scomberomorus guttatus. Classification (NCBI taxonomy): domain Eukaryota; kingdom Metazoa; phylum Chordata; class Actinopteri; order Scombriformes; family Scombridae; genus Scomberomorus; species Scomberomorus guttatus. The sequence goes on from CM076455.1 coordinate 24,465,412, forward strand.
GGGCATGTGCAGCATCATCCGATCGACTCGAAATTTGGTATGTGGCCTCCCCAAGCCTAAGGCCAACAGGAAATGAAAAAAGTTTGGGGTTCGGTGCGCATTTGGGAAAGTTAGCGAGGGGTGCCAATCATAAAATTCACCACATGCGGTGAATAATCCGAACGTTCGCAAAAAAAAATTTTCATACAAAACTTTGTATATGGTCTGAATCGGCTCGAAAAGTTATGAAAAATGATATAAAAATCGTCTTCGGGAGACATTTTTAGGTTAGGCAGTACTGTAAAGCAGTTGCTTCTTACAAAGTCGGCAAACAGCCTTATCTTTATCAATAATTTTGCCATGGACAGAGTAAAATCCAAAATGTTTACACACAATGCTTTAAGGTGCGTTGGTGTTGAGATGATCCAAGTTTCCTCCATTTTTCATCGTGCTCTCTCTACCTAGCCCTATGTCATGCAATAGTTCCATCGTGATAGTGCGGTTCAACCATTGATCTATATGATGAGGGTTTAGCGGCCAGGCCGGCACAGCGTAACAGCACCATCTGTTGGAATACAAGGCACACTACGTGAATCTGGGACTCTGGAGAGCAGATTACTAAATTGTTTTGAGTCATTCTCCTGTCTTGTTCCAATCATCTGACTGATTCCAGAACTTGCCTCGTCCCGATCCCGGTTAAAATGAAATAAATGACTCCTATCCCGTCCATATGTCGAAATGAACGCGTATGCAACTCAAACCGTGGCCCCGAACCGCAGGACTCAACGCGACAGTACATTGTAGGCAACTCCTAAAAATTTTAAGCAGCATGACAGTCGCAAATACAAAATCTGTAGTGACAGATGCGTGACCCAAAACACTGAGACAAGTGCAACCAAATCTGGTGGCGGCGCCACCTACTGAGAAAGTTGGTTGTGCAACTAGTAGAAAGGTTAGTCTAGAACCCTGCATGCGCAACTCGTGCGCATTATAAAAACACATCAAGAATGCTGCCTGTGTAGGTTCCCGGTAATACTTAGAGGTGCAAAGTATTCTGTGGACCTGAAAATTGTTAAAATGACTTTCCATGCTTGTGTAAGTGCAACAGAGTGGTCAAGGCTACTGCACAGTGCACACACCTGGTAAACAGATAGTAGGCCTGGGTCATGCAGTGTAGCACCCAGCAGCAGTTCCTTGAACTCGCCTGGCTGAGAACGCCCTCCTGGTGAGGCTGGGTGTGATCGTGGGGATGTTGAGGCCCGGAACCTTGCCATAGCCATACAGGCCGTATGTGAAGGCTGTGCCTGGGAAAACTATGCCAGCGATGCAAACAATTCAGGAAGAGGCTGGGGGATGCAAAGTTCAAATCATTATCATGATTAAAATACTTATTTTATCAATAAATTTGTGACACATTGATATACTAACATTACATTAAAACATACATATTATTTGTCTGTGTATTTACAACCACAGATTGTTTCCACTGCTGCCGCCTGGTAAACGGTACCGCAGCCTCAAAGCCCAGACCAGCAGGCTCTGAGACAGTTTTTTCTACCAGACAACCAGGCTTATGAACAATGAACACCAATTGCCTGTCTGCATATTACACACACACACACACACACACACACAGAGTCACAAGCATGCAAACATCTACATGCACATCTGTTAGGGCAAGACCCAAACACGCAGCACTTTACACACACTACACTATAGATATCACTATCACATTGTAAATATTACTGCATTGTTTCTTTTTTTAAAAATGCTATATTGCTGTTTCTGTGCTGCTATATTACTATTTTGTTGTTATTATTGCTATTACTGCAAAGTCAAGGAACGCAGACACCAACACTAACTTAGTTGGTAGGCGGCAGGTTACCAATAACTTATTTAACTTTTTAGCAGTAAGTAGGAGCAGCCGGGTGGTCTAATGTTTGTTTAATTAATAGTATTACTAACTTATCAAGCTAACTGGCTAGACTTATTAACACTAGCATGCTAGCTGCCACTCAAAGTCTTTGGTCAGGTCACAACTTGCCACAGCCTTTTATTGATATGTTTGCAGGACAGAATAGGAGCTTAAATATGTACTAGTCAACTGACGAATGTAACTTATTTAACGTTGCTATGACTGATGCGCGATTCTGATTCAAGGCTAACGTTAAAAGCTTCATTAGGACCGGCATAACGTTACGTTATCTAACGCCTCACGGACTTACTTAATGCATACAAAAGGCAAATGCTAACGTTAGCCCTGGTGACTCGACACATATTTCAAAATTCTGACACTTTTGCAACATCAACGCTTTAGTTATGTCAAGTTATAGCTTGTGTTGGATGCTGCCATCTTACTCTCCCTTTCTGCTGCCCTTAGTGTTAGCTCAACTCATGACACGTTCAGTTGATATCTCTCTTTATATGAAAATACATACGAAGAAAAACACAATTGTTACCTGACCTTTAGTGAAAGCTGAATGCGAATCGTCATCATCCTTGAATCAACAGGCTTTGGGAAATTACTTGCGTTAAGTTATCCAGAGAAATTGTCTCTCTATAGTCTCTGCGCTTCAGACAGGGTGCGCGTAGATTCAAACAACTAAATGCTGCACAGTCATTGGATGAACCACGCCGGGGAGACCCGCCCCCAGAACTCATAAACAATATCATTGGTCGAGATCGTCTCCTCACAGCTTGATTCCTCCAAGCACAGAGACTATAGAGAGACATTTTCTGTGTTTACATTTCTATGTTTTTTCCAACTATTTTGAGGTCTTACATCCATGTCTTACATCCCTTCACCCACATATTACCCATATTACCAAAGCTCAAGCCTTGGCTGAACTGTTGAGCCCTAGCATCAAATCCCAGTCTTACACACATCTGTCACCTATTGCTAAACAAATAAATAGAGCACACCATTGTAAAGCTTTATTCATATTGAGCTCCCTCTTTATTCACCTTATATTATCTCTGCTCTTTGCTCTTTGTTCCCCTCGACCTAGAAATGGTGGAGTGACCTAATGACTGCAGTGAGGGCCTTGAATGGTGTTGAACATCGGCTGACTGTGACTCACTTTGGGTCTTAATATTTAGAGAAGAAAAATGAGATCTACAAATGATCGCACCTTCGCAAGGAAAAGACACACGGATGCTACAGTGCCTGCCCTTTTCCAAACACTTGGACAACTTCTTCCAAACAATGGACGACTTCTCAGATGGTTCTGTGTAACAAACCATCTGCATGTCAGGTTAGGTGATTACAACCAACTGCTACAAATCATCCAAACAGGCATCATAAGAAAAACAGTACTAATAAGAAAATGTAAGATAATTTAAGCCATCCGAGGAGATATATCACATTACGTGATTGCAACAACCAGATAGTGACCACCTGAAACACAAACAATAAAAATAGCATGTATGTGGGTCAACATATTTCACCTCATCATGTTCAGAATCTCCATAATAAAATTGCCTGCAAGCGCATGTACATAAATACGAACAACCATCCTCAAGAGGCAAATATTAATCAGCAGAATATTAGTAAGAAAAATAGTCATTTAAAAAAAATGAATAGGAGGAAAGTCCTCATGATGGCACCGGTCATTTGACGTCATCAATGACGCCGTAAAGACCTTGGAACCGAGGTTGTAAATAGGACCTACCATCACCAGTCTAACATCCACTCTCCTCACAGGAGACACGTGGAGCCTCTGAAGCACCACAGCGCCCATGTCTGCCCACGCCTCGACTGCAGCGGAGGGGAGTCCTCGTTAGCCGCCGGGTAGAGCCGCTGAGCCCAAGCTCACGGTGTTGACACCTCGGGGCCCTACCAGTATTCCTGCTGGTATGGGAGGCCCAGGCTACATGGGAGCTTCAGAGCCGATCATTAGCTGTTGTCAGACTGACTTCCACTCTCCTCACAGGAGACACGTGGAGCCTCTGAAGCACCACGGCGCCCATGTCTGCCCACGCCTCCACTGCAGCGGAGGGGAGTCCTCGTTAGCCGCCGGGTAGAGCCGCTGAGCTTGGGCTCACGGTGTTGACACTTCGGGGCCCTACCAGCGCACAGACCCGGCCAGGTCTGTGCCTTTTATTCCTGCTGGTATGGGAGGCCCAGGCTACATGGGAGCTTCAGAGCCGATCATTAGCGGTTATCAGTCTGACTTCCACTCTCCTCACAGGAGACACGTGGAGCCTCTGAAGCACCACGGCGCCCATGTCTGCCCACGCCTCCACTGCAGCGGAGGGGAGTCCTCGTTAGCCGCCGGGTAGAGCCGCTGAGCCCAAGCTCACGGTGTTGACACTTCGGGGCCCTACCAGCGCACAGACCCGGCCAGGTCTGTGCCTTTTATTCCTGCTGGTATGGGAGGCCCAGGCTACATGCAGCTTCAGAGCCGATCATGTTTTGAAAGTAGCGAATGTGATTGGCCATTATGGTCACATTCTCTAACATTGCCAACTACACTGTTTCAAAACAAGTACGGTTCAGGTGCGCCCGGCGAGCCTGGCCGCGAATTGGCCAAAGTCAGCTGAGCACGTCCCCGACGCATTGCGCAGGGCGCACTTGATTGAAATCATGGTTCACGAAGACAAAGCCTCTGTTCTCTAACGTGTCAAAAACAACACACAGCCTGTTACTAAATACTTTTACATGTACTCGGTTTGCCTGTTGTCCTGATTTTAGTCATGTTCAGAACATGCCTGTATGAGTCTCACATTCTCCAGGTTTCTGATGGTCTGTGCGGGAGCGACAGGCTCTGTCATTTCTGCACTAAGGTGGCACCTATTATTATCATCATCTGCTTATTAGTTATTCATGTCCTGAACACGTTCATGTTATGTTATGTGTCAACTTTATTGTCAGACTCAGAGTCCATTAGAAAAAACATACAAGACAAACAAGGTACATACATTGAAATAGATATTTTCTTTTATTTCCAACACACAGCACTTGCCCTGACAGATACAAATCTGGAAAGTTGAGGTCCTTATCCCCTTTTGTTCTACATATCATGACAGCACTCTTGTAGAATATTGTATTGAGTATTGAGCATTGTATTGCACATCATATTTGACCCATAATCAGAGCATATATTCAGCAGCTGGTAAAACACAGCACTGCTACATTGAGGAGAAGAAAAAAAAAGGAAAACAAAACTGTAAAAAGTCTGGCAGCAAAAGTTGCCAAACACTTACCGTCAAATGACGGTAAAAAAAACCTTTAGTTATGATCACTACTTTATATAAACATTATTTGACAATAAGTACAACCTATTCTCCAATGTATTTACAGGCTTTTCCTGTATGGAGTTTACTTTATATAAACATTATTTGATAGTAATTAAAAGCAAGTATCCAATATATCTACATACATTTCCTATTAATGTATGAGGTTCAACTTAATATAAACATTACTTTACAGTAATTACAAGCAACTATTCAATATATCTAAATACTTTTCCCATTAATGTATAGGGTTTACTTTATATAAACGTTATTTGACAGTAATTGCAAGCAGCTCCTGAATATATCTACAGACATTTCACATTAATGAATGGTGTTTTGTCTGTATAAAAACCAGAAGGTCTATGTAAAAGTACCCTTTATATCAAGTTTTTTTTTTGTTTGTTTTTTTTACACTGAATATATACATTTTACAATATTGTCCAAGCCATTCAATGCAGATCCCCATTTGAGATGTATAAGATTTCAAGATGTATAATAACCAGAATGTATCATAAAATGACCTTTTACTGCTTGCTTTACAAAGTAATTCACTATTTTTACAGTGTTATCCCAAAAGTTTCAGAATTAATAAATCCATAAACAACCATATCAAATAATAATGTGGCTCTGAAGCTGATCAACCCAACAAGAGCTCAAACTGAATACTTTACTAGAATGTCTTTATTTTTTTCTCATTCAGATTACTTCAACAGACATCAATGGAAGCGAAAACAGTTTTGTACATTGGATCAGTACAAATTAGGAATTCATACATGTTATTCCTATGGTCTAAGATGGTTCAAAAATGTTAGTGAACTTGAACAAATCTCTCCAAAATCCAAAAATTATTTTGCTAAAATTCAAATTTGTGATGTCATCTGATATAATGTCTGGAGCTTTTCCAAAAAGAATGAATTGAGAAAGATGTTATAGATGACACTGAGAAGATCCAGGGGGATGTTCTGAGTGTACATTTTCTGTTTCAGAAATGAAAGGCTACAGCAGAATGAAGCTCATTTGGGTATCAAAAAAAATATCTACAAAATCAGTTTTACATTTATTGTCTATGAAGCAGCTCCAGACTTTATGACTAATGACATCACAAATTTGAGTCTTACTTCTTTGGTTGGGGCTTTGGGATTGAGTAGTTCATGCTTACAAATATCAGAGGTGGGAGTAAGTTACATATGTGCAAGTCACAAGCAAGTCTCAACTCTTAACCTTAAAGACTCAAGCAAGCAAGTCCTAAGTCACTGTGGTTAGACTCAAGCAAGCCAACTGCCAAACCAGCAAGCAAGACAAGTCAAGTAAGTCACAAGTCAAGTCACCATGAAAGAAGCACTTTAAACACGAGAGAAAAGGGTTCAATGGCAAGCCATGTCATGAGAAAACTGCACCTGTTAGTTAGTCTCTACAACTAGGGATGGTTACGGTTGGGATTTATAAATAACACTATTGAGTAGTAGATTAACTTTCTAAAAAAGTAAACAAAAATAAATAAATAAGCTAACATGTTTTCTAGGATCCAGTGTTCATAATTTTGTATTCCATGCAGTATTGATGTTTGTGGATGTGTTTTGTACGGCTTTCGCCACCAGGGTGCGCCTTTGAGTAAGGCGAGAGTTTTGAATCAGAAAGTAGTAGAAGAAGAGGAACTTCCTCCAGTTGCAGTAGTTAGCTCAAAGCTAGTGGGTTTTAGCAGCAGCGAAATTATGTTGGTGGTCTGTAAGCTACGTATACTGCTTTGTTGTGTTTGTAAAGTGCGTAAATAAACTGCAAGTTATACTACAGCCCAGTGTCAGCCGGAGTCTCTGGCTGCAACACATGACTATTTTGGTACATTTACTCGCCAACGTAAAATCTGCCGTTTGCACAATGAAATGTAGTACTCTATCTGAGGATTACTTTTTCTGCTGTGGATTGTGTAGACTAATACATCCAGAACACTGAAATTGTAGCCCTCATCAAGGAAAAATACCATCTTGTTTGCCTGATCTCGAAGGATTGCATTTGTCACACAGTTGATAAGAGAGAGGGAGAGACCATTCTGCTGTGGTTGAGTTACATTGACTTTGAACTAGTGGGAGGGACCACCAACAGAATGATGAAGCTCTGTCATGAAAAGCTGTCAATTCATAAGCTGTCTTGTCTGAATGAGAAACGGTCTGGTAATATTAAGCTTGAGAGAAAATCAGTGCAGGTCACTGCTAGACACTGTCTTTAAAGCCTGAGTACACTGCACTAGAAGTCACCCTGTCATGTCTCAAACCGTAACTGTTCATGCTCAATATCTACAATAATACAAATAGGCGATTCAGCTAAAGAAAAACTGTCAAGTCTTTTCGAGTCAAGTCGAGTCTTATCAATGTTAGTCAAGCAAGTCACAAGTCCTCAAATTTGCGACTCGCCTCAAGTCATGTGACTTGAGTCCCCCACCTCTGACAAATATTGATTGCGCTTTCCTTGGCCATGGAAATAGGGCTAAAGCCAAAAACAGGAGCTACATTCTTTCCAGTAACAAATAAGCTAATACATAATCCGTATTGACATACAGATGTGAATCTGCATACTAAAAAAAAGCTTTAAGTTCATACGGCGGATTGAAAGTCACCCACTTCCTTTCAGAATTCCAACGATGGCTATGATCCTCTGCAGTGAGCCTCGCCAAGCCTTGTCCTGAGAATACAAAAATAGAAAATATGTATCATGCTCTTAAAAGTGCCTGCACACCAACAGGTGGCAACGTCGTTGCCTGTATTGTTTTCAATGTACACACAATGGCAACTTTGCCTCCAGGCTGCCGCTCCAAAGGAGTGCAGTTTGCCGCTTGAACAGAAACTGAGCATGATCAAACTTTGCCTCTTTTAGTGCAGGGACGTTAAGGATTTTAAGAGGTCTGAAATTAAGGTTGGGGCCAGATCAAGCTGTTCTTTAAATGTGATCAACAAAAATCTTAAAACCATTTGTAAAACTGACTGGTATCCCACGTAAGGGATGCTTAATTTGGAGTGATGTAGTAGTCTCTACATTTGGAAACAGTTGAAACCCTAGGTGCAGTATTTTTCACAAACTCTAGGCAAGAGAGTGAGTTTTTGACTTGCAATACAATGACTGGATTATGCAGAATGTACAGTTTTAAATAAAAAAAACAAACAACAAACTATAAATATACATATTATATATAAATCCCTATAATCAATACAGTGAACATTCTCAAAATTATTGATCATCTAGCCTATCAATAGCTTCAATCAGGAAACTGAAATCTTGGTGCAGATGGCCAAAATTAGTTGAACATAATTATGTGTGTATGTATGTATTTCTTTATTTTGAATGTCATTTATTTATATAGCAGTCAGAGTATGTATATCCACGCTTCACTGATACGCAGGGCTGAAAAAATAGTAGACTCGAAGCTTGAAAAGAACGGAGCAGCAGAAAAGCAGGTCCGTCTCCCGTGTAGCATACGCACTAAGGCTGTCATTTTTTCCCAAAATAAAGTTGGAACGATTTCAAAGTGTTATGGAATTCGTTCGAATTATATAGAACATTAACATTATGTAATTCATAGGCCAAAAATAGGAAGTTATGCGATGTTGTGTAGCTACTGGTGCTCTGATTCTTTAGCCTCGCTCGGGTGATAGGCTAACAGGTGACTCCATTCGTTGTTGTATTAACATTACTGTAAAGCAGTTGCTTCTTACAAAGTCGGCAAACAGCCTTATCTTTATCAATAATTTTGCCATGGACAGAGTAAAATCCAAAATGTTTACACACAATGCTTTAAGGTGCGTTGGTGTTGAGATGATCCGAGTTTCCTCCATTTTTCATCGTGCTCTCTCTACCTAGCCCTATGTCATGCAATAGTTCCATCGTGATAGTGCGGTTCAACCTCTGATCTATATGATGAGGGTTTAGCAGCCAGGCCGGCACAGCGTAACAGCACCATCTGTTGGAATACAAGGCACACTACGTGAATCTGGGACTCTGGAGAGCAGATTACTAAATTGTTTTGAGTCATTCTCCTGTCTTGTTCCAATCATCTGACTGATTCCAGAACTTGCCTCGTCCCGATCCCGGTTAAAATGAAATAAATGACTCCTATCCCGTCCATATGTCGAAATGAACGCGTATGCAACTCAAGCCGTGGCCCCGAACCGCAGGACTCGACGCGACAGTACATTGTAGGCAACTCCTAAAAATTTGAAGCAGCATGACAGTCGCAAATACAAAATCTGTAGTGACAGATGCGTGACCCAAAACACTGAGACAAGTGCAACCAAATCTTGTGGCGGCGCCACCTACTGAGAAAGTTGGTTGTGCAACTAGTAGAAAGGTTAGTCTAGAACCCTGCATGCGCAACTCGTGCGCATTATAAAAACACATCAAGAATGCTGCCTGTGTAGGTTCCCGGTAATACTTAGAGGTGCAAAGTATTCTGTGGACCTGAAAATTGTTAAAATGACTTTCCATGCTTGTGTAAGTGCAACAGAGTGGTCAAGGCTACTGCACAGTGCACACACCTGGTAAACAGATAGTAGGCCTGGGTCATGCAGTGTAGCACCCAGCAGCAGTTCCTTGAACTCGCCTGGCTGAGAACGCCCTCCTGGTGAGGCTGGGTGTGATCGTGGGGATGTTGAGGCCCGGAACCTTGCCATAGCCATACAGGCCGTATGTGAAGGCTGTGCCTGGGAAAACTATGCCAGCGATGCAAACAATTCAGGAAGAGGCTGGGGGATGCAAAGTTCAAATCATTATCATGATTAAAATACTTATTTTATCAATAAATTTGTGACACATTGATATACTAACATTACATTAAAACATACATATTATTTGTCTGTGTATTTACAACCACAGATTGTTTCCACTGCTGCCGCCTGGTAAACGGTACCGCAGCCTCAAAGCCCAGACCAGCAGGCTCTGAGACAGTTTTTTCTACCAGACAACCAGGCTTATGAACAATGAACACCAATTGCCTGTCTGCATATTACACACACACACACACAGAGTCACAAGCATGCAAACATCTACATGCACATCTGTTAGGGCAAGACCCAAACACGCAGCACTTTACACACACTACACTATAGATATCACTATCACATTGTAAATATTACTGCATTGTTTCTTTTTTTAAAAATGCTATATTGCTGTTTCTGTGCTGCTATATTACTATTTTGTTGTTATTATTGCTATTACTGCAAAGTCAAGGAACGCAGACACCAACACTAACTTAGTTGGTAGGCGGCAGGTTTCCAATAACCAACCTGTCTGTCTGTCTGTCTGTCTGGGACGTGCTACGGTAAGCGTATTGTGTCACTTCCGGTTGTTGACTGTGTTTACCGATAATGTTTTGCTGCCCTCAGCTTAGCTAAATTTTGCTCTATTCTTCATCACTGTGGATAAAATACCTGCAGTATATTTAAACGTACGCTAGTTCTGAACAAGCACTCCTAGCTCTCTCCTTCTTTTAGCGACTTTTCTTGCTAATCCCATAGTAGTTTGTTGTTTTAGCTCTGCTGTTTTAGCTTAGCAGCTAACATAGCTAAGCAGTTAACGATGGCTTCTCTCTCTTGCTCGGTTATTATTGCTATTACTATTGCTGCAAAGTCAAGGAACACAGACACCAACACTAACTTATTTGGTAGGCGGCAGGTTACCAATAACTTATTTAACTTTTTAGCAGTAAGTAGGAGCAGCCGGGTGGTCTAATGTTTGTTTAATTAATAGTATTACTAACTTATCAAGCTAACTGGCTAGACTTATTAACACTAGCATGCTAGCTGCCACTCAAAGTCTTTGGTCAGGTCACAACTTGCCACAGCCTTTTATTGATATGTTTGCAGGACAGAATAGGAGCTTAAATATGTACTAGTCAACTGACGAATGTAACTTATTTAACGTTGCTATGACTGATGCGCGATTCTGATTCAAGGCTAACGTTAAAAGCTTCATTAGGACCGGCATAACGTTACGTTATCTAACGCCTCACGGACTTACTTAATGCATACAAAAGGCAAATGCTAACGTTAGCCCTGGTGACTCGACACATATTTCAAAATTCTGACACTTTTGCAACATCAACGCTTTAGTTATGTCAAGTTATAGCTTGTGTTGGATGCTGCCATCTTACTCTCCCTTTCTGCTGCCCTTAGTGTTAGCTCAACTCATGACACGTTCAGTTGATATCTCTCTTTATATGAAAATACATACGAAGAAAAACACAATTGTTACCTGACCTTTAGTGAAAGCTGAATGCGAATCGTCATCATCCTTGAATCAACAGGCTTTGGGAAATTACTTGCGTTAAGTTATCCAGAGAAATTGTCTCTCTATAGTCTCTGCGCTTCAGACAGGGTGCGCGTAGATTCAAACAACTAAATGCTGCACAGTCATTGGATGAACCACGCCGGGGAGACCCGCCCCCAGAACTCATAAACAATATCATTGGTCGAGATCGTCTCCTCACAGCTTGATTCCTCCAAGCACAGAGACTATAGAGAGACATTTTCTGTGTTTACATTTCTATGTTTTTTCCAACTATTTTGAGGTCTTACATCCATGTCTTACATCCCTTCACCCACATATTACCCATATTACCAAAGCTCAAGCCTTGGCTGAACTGTTGAGCCCTAGCATCAAATCCCAGTCTTACACACATCTGTCACCTATTGCTAAACAAATAAATAGAGCACACCATTGTAAAGCTTTATTCATATTGAGCTCCCTCTTTATTCACCTTATATTATCTCTGCTCTTTGCTCTTTGTTCCCCTCGACCTAGAAATGGTGGAGTGACCTAATGACTGCAGTGAGGGCCTTGAATGGTGTTGAACATCGGCTGACTGTGACTCACTTTGGGTCTTAATATTTAGAGAAGAAAAATGAGATCTACAAATGATCGCACCTTCGCAAGGAAAAGACACACGGATGCTACAGTGCCTGCCCTTTTCCAAACACTTGGACAACTTCTTCCAAACAATGGACGACTTCTCAGATGGTTCTGTGTAACAAACCATCTGCATGTCAGGTTAGGTGATTACAACCAACTGCTACAAATCATCCAAACAGGCATCATAAGAAAAACAGTACTAATAAGAAAATGTAAGATAATTTAAGCCATCCGAGGAGATATATCACATTACGTGATTGCAACAACCAGATAGTGACCACCTGAAACACAAACAATAAAAATAGCATGTATGTGGGTCAACATATTTCACCTCATCATGTTCAGAATCTCCATAATAAAATTGCCTGCAAGCGCATGTACATAAATACGAACAACCATCCTCAAGAGGCAAATATTAATCAGCAGAATATTAGTAAGAAAAATAGTCATTTAAAAAAAATGAATAGGAGGAAAGTCCTCATGATGGCACCGGTCATTTGACGTCATCAATGACGCCGTAAAGACCTTGGAACCGAGGTTGTAAATAGGACCTACCATCACCAGTCTAACATCCACTCTCCTCACAGGAGACACGTGGAGCCTCTGAAGCACCACAGCGCCCATGTCTGCCCACGCCTCGACTGCAGCGGAGGGGAGTCCTCGTTAGCCGCCGGGTAGAGCCGCTGAGCCCAAGCTCACGGTGTTGACACCTCGGGGCCCTACCAGTATTCCTGCTGGTATGGGAGGCCCAGGCTACATGGGAGCTTCAGAGCCGATCATTAGCTGTTGTCAGACTGACTTCCACTCTCCTCACAGGAGACACGTGGAGCCTCTGAAGCACCACGGCGCCCATGTCTGCCCACGCCTCCACTGCAGCGGAGGGGAGTCCTCGTTAGCCGCCGGGTAGAGCCGCTGAGCTTGGGCTCACGGTGTTGACACTTCGGGGCCCTACCAGCGCACAGACCCGGCCAGGTCTGTGCCTTTTATTCCTGCTGGTATGGGAGGCCCAGGCTACATGCAGCTTCAGAGCCGATCATGTTTTGAAAGTAGCGAATGTGATTGGCCATTATGGTCACATTCTCTAACATTGCCAACTACACTGTTTCAAAACAAGTACGGTTCAGGTGCGCCCGGCGAGCCTGGCCGCGAATTGGCCAAAGTCAGCTGAGCACGTCCCCGACGCATTGCGCAGGGCGCACTTGATTGAAATCATGGTTCACGAAGACAAAGCCTCTGTTCTCTAACGTGTCAAAAACAACACACAGCCTGTTACTAAATACTTTTACATGTACTCGGTTTGCCTGTTGTCCTGATTTTAGTCATGTTCAGAACATGCCTGTATGAGTCTCACATTATCCAGGTTTCTGATGGTCTGTGCGGGAGCGACAGGCTCTGTCATTTCTGCACTAAGGTGGCACCTATTATTATCATCATCTGCTTATTAGTTATTCATGTCCTGAACACGTTCATGTTATGTTATGTGTCAACTTTATTGTCAGACTCAGAGTCCATTAGAAAAAACATACAAGACAAACAAGGTACATACATTGAAATAGATATTTTCTTTTATTTCCAACACACAGCACTTGCCCTGACAGATACAAATCTGGAAAGTTGAGGTCCTTATCCCCTTTTGTTCTACATATCATGACAGCACTCTTGTAGAATATTGTATTGAGTATTGAGCATTGTATTGCACATCATATTTGACCCATAATCAGAGCATATATTCAGCAGCTGGTAAAACACAGCACTGCTACATTGAGGAGAAGAAAAAAAAAAGGAAAACAAAACTGTAAAAAGTCTGGCAGCAAAAGTTGCCAAACACTTACCGTCAAATGACGGTAAAAAAAACCTTTAGTTATGATCACTACTTTATATAAACATTATTTGACAATAAGTACAACCTATTCTCCAATGTATTTACAGGCTTTTCCTGTATGGAGTTTACTTTATATAAACATTATTTGATAGTAATTAAAAGCAAGTATCCAATATATCTACATACATTTCCTATTAATGTATGAGGTTCAACTTAATATAAACATTACTTTACAGTAATTACAAGCAACTATTCAATATATCTAAATACTTTTCCCATTAATGTATAGGGTTTACTTTATATAAACGTTATTTGACAGTAATTGCAAGCAGCTCCTGAATATATCTACAGACATTTCACATTAATGAATGGTGTTTTGTCTGTATAAAAACCAGAAGGTCTATGTAAAAGTACCCTTTATATCAAGTTTTTTTTTTGTTTGTTTTTTTTACACTGAATATATACATTTTACAATATTGTCCAAGCCATTCAATGCAGATCCCCATTTGAGATGTATAAGATTTCAAGATGTATAATAACCAGAATGTATCATAAAATGACCTTTTACTGCTTGCTTTACAAAGTAATTCACTATTTTTACAGTGTTATCCCAAAAGTTTCAGAATTAATAAATCCATAAACAACCATATCAAATAATAATGTGGCTCTGAAGCTGATCAACCCAACAAGAGCTCAAACTGAATACTTTACTAGAATGTCTTTATTTTTTTCTCATTCAGATTACTTCAACAGACATCAATGGAAGCGAAAACAGTTTTGTACATTGGATCAGTACAAATTAGGAATTCATACATGTTATTCCTATGGTCTAAGATGGTTCAAAAATGTTAGTGAACTTGAACAAATCTCTCCAAAATCCAAAAATTATTTTGCTAAAATTCAAATTTGTGATGTCATCTGATATAATGTCTGGAGCTTTTCCAAAATAGCAGGTTAAAAATACAGACTAGATTTGACCTCTGACCCTGCTCTGAAAGTTGCCTGAAATTGACAAAACTAAATATCAGATAGATATCAGCCAGTTTGTGCCAGGATAGAAAGCTGATACTCCTTGTAAAGAACAGAATCTAAGCTTTAAAATGAGCTATGACTCCAGTAAATCAGATCATGTTAGCCTGAAATAGCAGGTTAAAAATACAGCCTAGATTTGACCTCTGACCCTGCTCTGAAAGTTGCCTGAAATTGACAAAACTAAATGTCTGATTACTATCAGCCAGTTTGTGCCAGGATGGAAAGCTGATACTTGTTGGAAAGAACAGAATCTAAGCTTTAAAATGAGCTATGACTCAGGTAAATCAGATCATGCCATCCTGAAATAGCAGGTTAAAAATACAGCCTAGATTTGACCTCTGACCCTGCTCTGAAAGTTGCCTGAAAGTGACAAAACTAAATGTCTGATATATATCAGCCAGTTTGTGCCAGGATGGAAAGCTGATACTCCTTGTAAAGATGAGAATCTAAGCTTTAAAATGAGCTATGACTCCAGTAAATCAGATCATGTTAGCCTGAAATAGCAGGTTAAAAATACAGCCTAGATTTGACCTCTGACCCTGCTCTGAAAGTTGCCTGAAAGTGACAAAACTAAATGTCTGATATATATCAGCCAGTTTGTGCCAGGATGGAAAGCTGATACTCCTTGTAAAGATGAGAATCTAAGCTTTAAAATGAGCTATGACTCCAGTAAATCAGATCATGCCAGCCTGAAATAGCAGGTTAAAAATACAGACTAGATTTGACCTCTGACCCTGCTCTGAAAGTTGCCTGAAATTGACAAAACTAAATGTCTGATAAATATCAGCCAGTTTGTGCCAGGATGGAAAGCTGATACTCCTTGTAAAGATGAGAATCTAAGCTTTAAAATGAGCTATGACTCCAGTAAATCAGATCATGCCAGCCTGAAATACTGAAGGCTAGAAGGCTGAGAGTAGCAGACAATTGCCCCAAGCTGGGAATTTCACCACCATGGATGACGATTCCCAGACTATGTGAGTTTCTGACCTGAAATTGACAAAACTAAATGTCTGATTACTATTAGCCAGTTTGTGCCAGGATGGAAAGCTGATACTCCTTGTAAAGATGGGAATCTAAGCTTTAAAATGAGCTATGACTCCAGTAAATCAGATCATGCCAGCCTGAAATAGCAGGTTAAAAATACAGACTAGATTTGACCTCTGACCCTGCTCTGAAAGTTGCCTGAAATTGACAAAACTAAATGTCTGATTACTATCAGCCAGTTTGTGCCAGGATGGAAAGCTGATACTTGTTGGAAAGAACAGAATCTAAGCTTTAATTTGGTGTACAACATGTCTCCAAGAAAATCAGTCATACTGCGTCAAAATTCATAAAAGTCATAAATGTATAATATATGCAAAAACTATGAAATATGACTTCCACCACATCGCAAAATACTCCAAGGGTCTTAGGGAGGACCCACAAGTGATGTCCAATGTAGATTAGTTCACATTTCAATGTTTTTGAGCATTTACATTCCTTCCACCTGGTGGCCAACTTTCTTCACCACATGTGTGGTTCGCGAGCTCGCGTCAAGCCAAGAAATTAAAATAAATTAATATAAATTCACAGGAGCATCCAATTTGAGCACGAATGGTCTCATTAGAGTCGGAGGCTCATGCCGCACGCGTGGACACCCATTTTGTGTCTCTGTGCCAAGCGCTTCACCTTAAATATGAAACGTTCCCAAGCGTGCCACCATGGTGCAAGGGATGTGCCAAATACGTCGGGCATGTGCAGCATCATCCGATCGACTCGAAATTTGGTATGTGGCCTCCCCAAGCCTAAGGCCAACAGGAAATGAAAAAAGTTTGGGGTTCGGTGCGCATTTGGGAAAGTTAGCGAGGGGTGCCAATCATAAAATTCACCACATGCGGTGAATAATCCGAACGTTCGCAAAAAAAAATTTTCATACAAAACTTTGTATATGGTCTGAATCGGCTCGAAAAGTTATGAAAAATGATATAAAAATCGTCTTCGGGAGACATTTTTAGGTTCGGCAGTACTGTAAAGCAGTTGCTTCTTACAAAGTCGGCAAACAGCCTTATCTTTATCAATAATTTTGCCATGGACAGAGTAAAATCCAAAATGTTTACACACAATGCTTTAAGGTGCGTTGGTGTTGAGATGATCCAAGTTTCCTCCATTTTTCATCGTGCTCTCTCTACCTAGCCCTATGTCATGCAATAGTTCCATCGTGATAGTGCGGTTCAACCATTGATCTATATGATGAGGGTTTAGCGGCCAGGCCGGCACAGCGTAACAGCACCATCTGTTGGAATACAAGGCACACTACGTGAATCTGGGACTCTGGAGAGCAGATTACTAAATTGTTTTGAGTCATTCTCCTGTCTTGTTCCAATCATCTGACTGATTCCAGAACTTGCCTCGTCCCGATCCCGGTTAAAATGAAATAAATGACTCCTATCCCGTCCATATGTCGAAATGAACGCGTATGCAACTCAAACCGTGGCCCCGAACCGCAGGACTCAACGCGACAGTACATTGTAGGCAACTCCTAAAAATTTTAAGCAGCATGACAGTCGCAAATACAAAATCTGTAGTGACAGATGCGTGACCCAAAACACTGAGACAAGTGCAACCAAATCTGGTGGCGGCGCCACCTACTCAAAAAGTTGGTTGTGCAACTAGTAGAAAGGTTAGTCTAGAACCCTGCATGCGCAACTCGTGCGCATTATAAAAACACATCAAGAATGCTGCCTGTGTAGGTTCCCGGTAATACTTAGAGGTGCAAAGTATTCTGTGGACCTGAAAATTGTTAAAATTACTTTCCATGCTTGTGTAAGTGCAACAGAGTGGTCAAGGCTACTGCACAGTGCACACACCTGGTAAACAGATAGTAGGCCTGGGTCATGCAGTGTAGCACCCAGCAGCAGTTCCTTGAACTCGCCTGGCTGAGAACGCCCTCCTGGTGAGGCTGGGTGTGATCGTGGGGATGTTGAGGCCCGGAACCTTGCCATAGCCATACAGGCCGTATGTGAAGGCTGTGCCTGGGAAAACTATGCCAGCGATGCAAACAATTCAGGAAGAGGCTGGGGGATGCAAAGTTCAAATCATTATCATGATTAAAATACTTATTTTATCAATAAATTTGTGACACATTGATATACTAACATTACATTAAAACATACATATTATTTGTCTGTGTATTTACAACCACAGATTGTTTCCACTGCTGCCGCCTGGTAAACGGTACCGCAGCCTCAAAGCCCAGACCAGCAGGCTCTGAGACAGTTTTTTCTACCAGACAACCAGGCTTATGAACAATGAACACCAATTGCCTGTCTGCATATTACACACACACACACACACACACACACAGAGTCACAAGCATGCAAACATCTACATGCACATCTGTTAGGGCAAGACCCACACACGCAGCACTTTACACACACTACACTATAGATATCACTATCACATTGTAAATATTACTGCATTGTTTCTTTTTTTAAAAATGCTATATTGCTGTTTCTGTGCTGCTATATTACTATTTTGTTGTTATTATTGTTGTCAACTGTGTATAATCTGTCGCAATTATTACATTCATTGATTCAAGTATACTTAGAAGAGCTCTCGGTTGTGGGTTGTCTAGTTGAGCTGTGGAGTGGCTGAGGCCATGCAGTGACGGTTCATGTTCAGGCTAGTTGAAAGGCTAATACAGCGCTTAAACAGGCACGGCTAGACCTACATGTCTCCGTAGCACTGTCAACCCCTCGTCAAATAACTGCTAAGCTATATACAAGTCCTACTCTACTGCTAGGAGTTGGCAGACCATTATGCCAACATCTGTGATTTATTCATGTCTACATAAACAGCCAAGGGACATAATTGTAAATGTCAATCATTAAGAGGTCTTTCAGGCTCAAAAACCTTCCTTCTGCAAAAGGAATATTTACAAAAACATGCAGGTTTCCTGTTATCTCTTGTAATTACAATACAATACAATAATTAATTACAATACAATAACTGTCTGCCAAGAAATGTGCACACTGATGACAGTCGTCAGTCCTCAAGATGGCACCGGTCATTTGACGTCATCAATGACGTCGTAAAGACCTTGGAACCGAGGTTGTAAATAGGACCTCCCATCATCAGTCTAACATCCACTCTCCTCACAGGAGACACGTGGAGCCTCTGAAGCACCACAGCGCCCATGTCTGCCCACGCCTCGACTGCAGCGGAGGGGAGTCCTCGTTAGCCGCCGGGTAGAGCCGCTGAGCCCAAGCTCACGGTGTTGACACCTCGGGGCCCTACCAGTATTCCTGCTGGTATGGGAGGCCCAGGCTACATGGGAGCTTCAGAGCCGATCATTAGCTGTTGTCAGACTGACTTCCACTCTCCTCACAGGAGACACGTGGAGCCTCTGAAGCACCACGGCGCCCATGTCTGCCCACGCCTCCACTGCAGCGGAGGGGAGTCCTCGTTAGCCGCCGGGTAGAGCCGCTGAGCTTGGGCTCACGGTGTTGACACTTCGGGGCCCTACCAGCGCACAGACCCGGCCAGGTCTGTGCCTTTTATTCCTGCTGGTATGGGAGGCCCAGGCTACATGCAGCTTCAGAGCCGATCATGTTTTGAAAGTAGCGAATGTGATTGGCCATTATGGTCACATTCTCTAACATTGCCAACTACAATGTTTCAAAACAAGTACGGTTCAGGTGCGCCCGGCGAGCCTGGCCGCGAATTGGCCAAAGTCAGCTGAGCACGTCCCCGACGCATTGCGCAGGGCGCACTTGATTGAAATCATGGTTCACGAATACAAAGCCTCTGTTCTCTAACGTGTCAAAAACAACACACAGCCTGTTACTAAATACTTTTACATGTACTCGGTTTGCCTGTTGTCCTGATTTTAGTCATGTTCAGAACATGCCTGTATGAGTCTCACATTATCCAGGTTTCTGATGGTCTGTGCGGGAGCGACAGGCTCTGTCATTTCTGCACTAAGGTGGCACCTATTATTATCATCATCTGCTTATTAGTTATTCATGTCCTGAACACGTTCATGTTATGTTATGTGTCAACTTTATTGTCAGACTCAGAGTCCATTAGAAAAAAAATACAAGACAAACAAGGTACATACATTGAAATAGATATTTTCTTTTATTTCCAACACACAGCACTTGCCCTGACAGATACAAATCTGGAAAGTTGAGGTCCTTATCCCCTTTTGTTCTACATATCATGACAGCACTCTTGTAGAATATTGTATTGAGTATTGAGCATTGTATTGCACATCATATTTGACCCATAATCAGAGCATATATTCAGCAGCTGGTAAAACACAGCACTGCTACATTGAGGAGAAGAAAAAAAAAGGAAAACAAAACTGTAAAAAGTCTGGCAGCAAAAGTTGCCAAACACTTACCGTCAAATGACGGTTAAAAAAAACCTTTAGTTATGATCACTACTTTATATAAACATTATTTGACAATAAGTACAACCTATTCTCCAATGTATTTACAGGCTTTTCCTGTATGGAGTTTACTTTATATAAACATTATTTGATAGTAATTAAAAGCAAGTATCCAATATATCTACATACATTTCCTATTAATGTATGAGGTTCAACTTAATATAAACATTACTTTACAGTAATTACAAGCAACTATTCAATATATCTAAATACTTTTCCCATTAATGTATAGGGTTTACTTTATATAAACGTTATTTGACAGTAATTGCAAGCAGCTCCTGAATATATCTACAGACATTTCACATTAATGTATGGTGTTTTGTCTGTATAAAAACCAGAAGGTCTATGTAAAAGTACACTGTTTTTTTACACTGAATATATACATTTTACAATATTGTCCAAGCCATTCAATGCAGATCCCCATTTGAGATGTATAAGATTTCAAGATGTATAATAACCAGAATGTATCATAAAATGACCTTTTACTGCTTGCTTTACAAAGTAATTCACTATTTTTACAGTGTTATCCCAAAAGTTTCAGAATTAATAAATCCATAAACAACCATATCAAATAATAATGTGGCTCTGAAGCTGATCAACCCAACAAGAGCTCAAACTGAATACTTTACTAGAATGTCTTTATTTTTTTCTCATTCAGATTACTTCAACAGACATCAATGGAAGCGAAAACAGTTTTGTACATTGGATCAGTACAAATTAGGAATTCATACATGTTATTCCTATGGTCTAAGATGGTTCAAAAATGTTAGTGAACTTGAACAAATCTCTCCAAAATCCAAAAATTATTTTGCTAAAATTCAAATTTGTGATGTCATCTGATATAATGTCTGGAGCTTTTCCAAAAAGAATGAATTGAGAAAGATGTTATAGATGACACTGAGAAGATCCAGGGGGATGTTCTGAGTGTACATTTTCTGTTTCAGAAATGAAAGGCTACAGCAGAATGAAGCTCATTTGGGTATCAAAAAAAATATCTACAAAATCAGTTTTACATTTATTGTCTATGAAGCAGCTCCAGACTTTATGCCTAATGACATCACAAATTTGAGTCTTACTTCTTTGGTTGGGGCTTTGGGATTGAGTAGTTCATGCTTACAAATATCAGAGGTGGGAGTAAGTTACATATGTGCAAGTCACAAGCAAGTCTCAACTCTTAACCTTAAAGACTCAAGCAAGCAAGTCCTAAGTCACTGTGGTTAGACTCAAGCAAGCCAACTGCCAAACCAGCAAGCAAGACAAGTCAAGTAAGTCACAAGTCAAGTCACCATGAAAGAAGCACTTTAAACACGAGAGAAAAGGGTTCAATGGCAAGCCATGTCATGAGAAAACTGCACCTGTTAGTTAGTCTCTACAACTAGGGATGGTTACGGTTGGGATTTATAAATAACACTATTGATTAGTAGATTAACTTTCTAAAAAAGTAAACAAAAATAAATAAATAAGCTAACATGTTTTCTAGGATCCAGTGTTCATAATTTTGTATTCCATGCAGTATTGATGTTTGTGGATGTGTTTTGTACGGCTTTCGCCACCAGGGTGCGCCTTTGAGTAAGGCGAGAGTTTTGAATCAGAAAGTAGTAGAAGAAGAGGAACTTCCTCCAGTTGCAGTAGTTAGCTCAAAGCTAGTGGGTTTTAGCAGCAGCGAAATTATGTTGGTGGTCTGTAAGCTACGTATACTGCTTTGTTGTGTTTGTAAAGTGCGTAAATAAACTGCAAGTTATACTACAGCCCAGTGTCAGCCGGAGTCTCTGGCTGCAACACATGACTATTTTGGTACATTTACTCGCCAACGTAAAATCTGCCGTTTGCACAATGAAATGTAGTACTCTATCTGAGGATTACTTTTTCTGCTGTGGATTGTGTAGACTAATACATCCAGAACACTGAAATTGTAGCCCTCATCAAGGAAAAATACCATCTTGTTTGCCTGATCTCGAAGGATTGCATTTGTCACACAGTTGATAAGAGAGAGGGAGAGAGCATTCTGCTGTGGTTGAGTTACATTGACTTTGAACTAGTGGGAGGGACCACCAACAGAATGATGAAGCTCTGTCATGAAAAGCTGTCAATTCATAAGCTGTCTTGTCTGAATGAGAAACGGTCTGGTAATATTAAGCTTGAGAGAAAATCAGTGCAGGTCACTGCTAGACACTGTCTTTAAAGCCTGAGTACACTGCACTAGAAGTCACCCTGTCATGTCTCAAACCGTAACTGTTCATGCTCAATATCTACAATAATACAAATAGGCGATTCAGCTAAAGAAAAACTGTCAAGTCTTTTCGAGTCAAGTCGAGTCTTATCAATGTTAGTCAAGCAAGTCACAAGTCCTCAAATTTGCGACTCGCGTCAAGTCATG